>PVIY010022290.1:0-41077 GCA_004026745.1 Myrmecophaga tridactyla | reverse complement strand
TTCCTCTTTTATAGGACTCCAATAAACCAATCAAGACCCACCCAAACAGGTGGAGACATATCATCACCTAATCCAATTTAACAACCACTCTTGACTAAATCACATCAACCAGGGAGATGATCTCATTAGTTTCAAACATACAGCATTGAGTAGAGATTATTCTACCTTTATGAAATGGGATTTATATTAAAACATGACTTTTCTTAGGGGGCATACTTCCTTTCAAACCAGCACAGCAAGGCTCAAGATCGAGGGCCTAGTTTATTAAATTGGTAGTCCCCAGTGCTTGCAAGAATATCAGGAATTCTCCAAATAGGAAGTTTAGGATTTCCACATTTTTTCCTCAGTCTTTCAGGAGGATTTTGCAAATACTGTTGTTCTTCCCAGATTACTCTAGGATGTATTGGGGCACACACTAATCTGTGCAAACCAACAATATCTCCCTCCCTATTCAAGGTTCCATATAATTGTGGTGTTTGAATAAATTGACCATACAAGTTAAATTAGTGTACTAAAGAAAATACAAATTTTGCATCAAATAAACATTATTCATTTGGTCCGTGAAGTTCAAAGCACAGTCAATATAATCCTCTACGTTTTAGTCTGATTTACCTTAGTCCTAACCACATCATCTTCATTCATATCTCTAATTGAAGTCTTATCTCTTTTTCAGCTTTTAAACTGTTGCTGTATGTGGTAAGTCTGACTTTCATAGCTGCAGAACTCTAGCCCTGAGTCTCAGGTGCCACACAGATAACCACAGTTCCAGGGAACCACCAGGTTATACACAAAAAGCACAACCTCTCAGAATTTAGAAATAACCGCTACAACTCAGGAATAGTGATGACTGCTGTAAGCTTACAAACTAGGAATCTTTACAATAGGCCTTCCCCTGATAACCTATGTTCTCAAATTAAATTCTCAGAGTTTACACATAATAGTTAGTCCATATTAGTGAGGCATTATAATATTTGTCTTTTCATTTCTGGCTTATTTCACTCAACATACTCTCCTCAAGGTTCACTCATGTACATGCATGCCTCACAACTTCATTCCTTCTTGCAGCTGCTCAATATTCCATTGTAGGAACACACAATTTGCCCTTCCCTTCATTAGTACCCTTAGGTCACCTCTGTCCATTGAAAATTGTGAACACTGCCACCATAAACACCAGTGTGCAAATGTCCATTCATCTCCCTACTTTCAGTTCTTCCAAGTATATATCTAATAATGGGGTTGCAGGATCATCTGGCAACCATAAGTAACCTTTTGTGGAACCACCACACTGCCCTCCAGAGGGGCTACACCATTCTACTTCCCTACCACCAGTGAGTAAATACGCCTCTCTCTCCACATTTTCTCCAACACTCATCTTTCTATTTATTTTTAAAACAGTTTTATTCACATATCATGCAAGCCATCCTAAGTAAACAATCAATAGTTCCCAGTTAATCATATAGTTATGCATTCACCACCACAATCTATATGAGGACATTTCCATTTCTTTTGCAAAGAAGAAAATGAGGGAGCGGGGTGAGAAGACTGAAAAATAAAAATAAAAAATAAAATAAAAAAGGAAAAACACCACCACCACCACCAAGAATCCCATACCCCTCCCTTGTATCCCCCTTTTATTGACATTTAGCTTTGGTAAATTGCCTTGATTACATTTAATGGAAGCATGTTACAATGTTACTGTTAACTATAGACCCTAGTTTGCATTGATTGTACTTTTCCACATGCCATCTGTTCTAGTTTGCTAGTTGCTAGAATGTGAGATACCAGAAATGGAATGGCTTTTAAAAGGGGGAATTAATTAAGTTGCAAGTTTACAGTTCTAAGGCCTTGCAAGTCTATAAAAATGCCCAAATTAAGGCACCAACAAGAGATTATCTTCACTCAAGAAAGGCCAATGAAGTTCAGGGTTTCTCTCTGAACTGGAAAGGCATATGGTGAACATGGCGACGTCTGCTAGCTTTCTCTCCTGGCTTCTTGTTTCATGAAGCATTTTCCTTCATCTCCAAAGGTGTCTGGCTATGTGGGCTCTTTGATTCTCATGGCTCTGTCATGGCTCTCTCTGAAATGCTTCCTCTTTTCAAGGATTCCAGTAAACTAATCAGGACCCACCTGGAATGGGTAAGTCACATCTCCCTCTAATCAAAGGTTAATACCCACAGTTGGGTGAGTCACTTCTCTGTGGAGAGAATCTAATCAAGCTTCCAAACTACAGTGCTGAACAGGTATTAAAAGAAACAGCTGACTCAGCAAGTGGAACAGGATTAAAACATGGCTTTTCTAGGGCACACAATCCGTTCAAACAGGCATACCATCCCATTTTCAACACCTTGCAATGTTGGCATTCATTTCTTCTCCCTAATTTATTATATTTGTACATTTAATCACCATCATTGTCTTTTCTAGGTTTCACTAAGTTATACAGTCCCACTCTTCATCTTTTATCTTTACTTCAGGTGTCATATATGCCCTTAGCCTTCCTCTTTCAACCCTACTCACAATAGCTTTGTTGAGTGTACATACAATATTGTGGTACCAACTTATAGTATTGTGCTATCCATATCTGGATCTTTACAATCAATCCTGTTGAACATTCTGTACTCTTTCAGCATCAAATGCCCAATCTCTACCCTCTTTCTATCTCCTGATAGCCTGTGTTCTCAACTTTAGCTTTCAAAGTTCACTTGTTAATGTTAGTTCATATTAGTGAGAACATGCAGTATTTGTCCTTTTGTTTCTGTCTGATTTCACTCAACATAATTTCCTCAAGGTTCATCCATATTGTTACGTGCTTCATGACTTTATTCTGTCTTACAGCTGCATAATATTCCATCATATGTATGTACCACAGTTCATTTGTCCATTTATCCATTGATGGACATTTGGGCTGTTTCCATCACTTGGCAATTGTGAATAATGTTGCTATAAACATCAGTGTGCAGTGTCTGTTCATGTCCCTGCCTTCAAATCCTCTGAATATATGCCTAGTGTGGGATTTCTGAATCATATGACAATTCTATAATTAGCTTCCTAAGGAACCAAATTGCCTTCCAGAGTGGTTGCACCATTCCACATTTCCACCAAAAGTGAAAAAGTGTGCCTCTTTCTCTACTTCGTCAGCACTTGTTTTTTTTTCATAATGGCCATTCTAGTGGATGTGAGATGATATACCATTGTTGTTTTGATTTGCATTTCCTGAAGTTGAATATCATTTCATATGTTTTTGAGCCATTTGTATTTCCACTTCTAAAAAGTGTCTGTCCATGTCTTTTGCCATTTTTAAATTGAGTTGTTTTTCTTTTTGTGGTTAAGTTGTAGAGTCTCTTTATATATTCTGGATATTAAATCTTTATCTGAAATGTGGTTTCCAAATATTGTTTCCCATTGTGTAGGCTGCCTTTTTACTTTCCTGACAAAGTCCTTTGATGCACAAAAGTGTTCAGTTTTGAGGAGACCCCATTTATCTATTTCTTCTTTCATCGTTTGTACTTTGAGTGTAAGGTCTAGGAAACCACCTCCTATCATAAGATTTTTAAGATATTTCCTGACATTTTCTTCTAAAAGTTTTATGTTCTTAGCTCTAATGCTTAGGTCTTTGATCCATTTTGAGTTAATTTTCGTACAGGATGTAAGACAGGGTCCTCTTTCATTCTTTTGCAATGGATATCCAGTTCTCCAAACACCGTTTTTTGAAGAGGCTACTCTGTCCCAGTTGAGTTGACTTGACTACCTTAGCAAAAATTAACTGTCCTTAGATGAAAGAGTTTAGTTCTGAACACTCAGTTCAATTCCATTGGTCTGTATGTCTATCTTTATGCAAGTGTCATGCTGTTTTGACCTCTGTAGCTTTGTAATATTCTTAAAGTGATGTAGTTTAAGACATCCCACTTCATCTCTCTTTCTCAAGATATTTTTTAGCTATTTGGGGCACAGTGGCCTTACAAATAAATTTGATCATTGGTTTGTCTATTTTTGCAAAGTAAGTTGTTGGGATTGTACTTGGCATTGCATTAAATTTATAACTCAATTTTGATAGAATCGACATCTTAACTATATTTAGTCTTCCAATTCATGAAAACAGTATGTCCTTCCATTTGTTAAGGACTTCTTTGATTTCTTTTAGTGATTTCTTGTAGTTTCTTGTGCATACGACTTTTGTGTCCTCGGTTAAATTTATTCCTAAATATTTTATTCTTTTGGTTGCTGTTGTAAATGGAATTTTTTCTTGATTTCCTCCTCAGGTTGCTCATTGCTAATGTATAGAAACACTACTGATTTTTGCGTGTTGGTCTTGTACCCTACCACTTTACTGTATTCATTTATTAGCTCTAGTTGTTTGTTTTAGATTTTGGGAGGATTTTCTACATATAGTATCATATCAACTGCAAACAGTGAGAGTTTTACTTCTTCCTTTCCAATTTGGATGCCTTTTATTTCTTTTTTTCTTGCTTACTTGCTCTAGCTAGAACTTCCAGCACAATGATGAATACTAGTGGTGACAATGAGCATCCTTTTCTTCTTCCCAATTTTAAAGGGAAGGCTTTCAATCTTTCCCCATTGAGGATGATGTTAGCTGTGGATTTTTCATATATTCCCTTTATCATGTTGAGGAAGTTCCCTTTTATTCCTATTCTCTGAAGTGTTTTCATCAAGAATTTTTGTTGAGTTTTGTCAAATCCCTTTTCTGAATCAATTGAAATAATCGTGATTTTTCCACTTTGATTTATTGATGTGATACATTACATGAATTTATTTTCTTATGTTGAACCAGCCTTGCATACTTGGAATAAATCCCAGTTGGTCATGGTGCATAATTCTTTTAATGTGCTGCTGGATTTGATTTGTGAGTATTTTGTTGAGGATTTTTGCATCTATATGCATTAAAGAGATTGATCTGTAATTTCTTTTCTTGTAGGATATTTGTCTGGCTTTGGTATTAGGATGATGTTGGCTTCATAGAATGAGTTGGGTAGCTTTCCCTCCTCTTCAATTTTTTTGAAGAGTTTGAGCAGGAATGGTACTAATTTTTCTTGAATGCTTGGTAGAATTCACATGTGAAGCCATCTTGGTCCAAGACTTTTCTTTTTAAGGAGCTTTTTGATGACTGATTCAATCTCTTTGCTTGTGACTATTTAGGGAGTTTGTCTATTTCTTCTTGAGTCACTGTTGGTTGTTCATGCTTTTCTAGGAAGTTGTCTATTTCATCTATGTTGTCTACTTTATTAGCATATAATTGCTATAATAATATCCTCTCATTATCTCCTTTATTTCTGAAGGGTCAGTAGTTATGTCCTCTCTCTCATTTCTGATTTTATTTATTTGCATTCTCCCTCCCTCTCTCTCTCTCTCTCTCTCTCCATCCCTCCCTCCCTCCCTCCCTCCCTCCTTCCCTCCCTATGTAAGGGTCCATTAGTTTTATTAATTTTCTCGAAGAACCAATTTTTGGTTTTGTTGATACTCTCTATTGTTTCAACAGTCTCAGTTTCCTCTATTTCTTATCCTAACCTTTATTGTTTCTTTCCTTTTGTTTGCTTTGAAGTTAGTTTGCTGTTCTTTCTCTAGTTCCTCCAGGTAAACAGTTAATTCCTTGATTTTTCCTCTTTCTTTTATTTTAATATAGGCATTTAAGGCAATAAATTGTGCTCTTGGCACTGTGTTTACTGCATCCCATAAGTTTTGATATGTTGTGTTTGCATTTTCATTTACCTCGAGATACTTACTGATTTCTCTCATAATTTCTTCCTTGACGTACTGGTCATTTAAGAGTGTGTTGTTTAGCCTCCATATATTTGTGAATTTTCTGGCCTTCTGCCTGTTATTGATTTCCAACTTCATTCCATTATGATCCAAGAAAGTATTTTGTATAATTTCAATCTTTTTAAATTTATTGAGACTTGTGTTGTGACCCGCATATGGTCTATCCTTGAAAAAGATCCATGAGCACTTGAGAAAAATGTGTATCCTGCTGTTGTAGGATGTAACATTCTGTGAATGTCTGTTTAGTCTACTTCATTTATTGTACTATTCACAATCTCTGTTTCCTTACTGATCTTTTGTCTATATATTCTATCCATTGATTACAGTGGTGTGTGTATTGAAGTCCCCAACTATTATGGTAGAGGTGTCTACTTCTCCTTTCAGTGTTGTCAGTATGTGCCTTATGAATTTTGGGGCACTCTGGCTCAGTGTATAAATATTTATGATTGTCATGTCTTCTTGATGAATTGTCCCTTTTATTAATATAAAAGATGAATTGTTCCTATTTATAATACAATATAAAGTATCCTTCTTTGGCTCTTTTAATTGTTTTACATTTGAAGTCTAATTTGCCAGATATTAATATAGCTACCCCTGCTCTTTTCTGGTTGTTAATTGTGTGAAATTTTTTTCCAACTTTTCACTTTCAACCTATTTTTGTCCATGGGTCTAAAGTGGATCTCTTATAGACAGCATATAGATAGATCCTATTTTTTAATCCATTTTGCCAATCTATGTCTTTTGATTGGGGAGTTTAATCCATTAATATTTAATGTTATTACTGTAAAGGCAGTACTTTCATCTACCATTTTGCCTTTTGGATTTTATATGTCATATCTCTCTCTCTTTTCCCTTACTGACAATTTTCATTTCTACACTTTTCTCCAAACCTCTCTGTCTTGTCTTTTCCTATCTGCTTGTAGTGCTACCTTTACAATTTCTTGTAGAGCCAGTCTCCTGTTCATAAACTCTCTCTGTGTCTGTTTGTCTGAAAATATTTAAAACTCTCCCTCATTTTTCCATATATTTACTTTCATTGAATGTGTAATGTTACAGAGTTCCTGTATTGCCAAAATCATGTGTGAGAATTCAAAGAAAGAAATAACACAATGAATAGCCTCATTTACCCTTCATACAGTATATTAAAATTTGATTCATGTGCATTTTTTATAATTTCACAATCTTTTAAAAAGTTGTAACAAGGAGTTGAAATTTTAAATCTGCTGCAGGTCTCCAGATTTCTAGTACAGTATTCCATTAAATAACATTTCCCCATATTCATCTAAGTTCATCCCTCAAAAGCATAACACCCAACAAGATTTTGCTGGAAAAGTTGCATATTTTTCAGGGAAAATATGTGGCTCAATATCTAAGAGATTATTTAAGGCTTTTGTTTCCCAAATGAAGTCTTCAGTTTAACCAAGAATGCCTTGCATCTCTTTTAATCATCCAACCTCTCCTGGGCTCAGCTACTTGCCTAAATAGATCAGAAGGCAGGCATCCTTCCTACCACCTTAAATAATGCCAACATTATTGCACAGAAGCAGTTAACAGGTCCTGTCGGGAGACAGCATAATACTCCTAGAGGTCCAATTCCTGCTCTGACACTTACATCAAGACTGAACTCCTACAGGAAAATGCTCCCACATCCAGAGAGTTTTATTCACCCATTTGCTTCACTCTTACCAGTAGCAAGTCTGCAGCCCCTGAAAATGGCAAAAGGGGTTTAATATAGAGAAACCCAGACTCTGTATCAAATAGTCACATACCACTTTGAAATAGTTCTATTGAATCAAAGAGACAAAACTAGAAAATTACCAGAATAGCTCCTTAAATGGAAGGAGATTCTTTATAACTCTGGGTAACTTCTTCAAGTCCCTTTTAAGACTAAAAATTATTGGATAGTTTAAGCTATGGTTATTAAAAATATAAGTGCTACATTGCCTGTTTTTCGCTCTTGACTCTTCAAATGAACAACATAAAGACACACCAAAAAGTTGTTACTAGAGCTAGCTGGGACAATCACTGTATCTATAGAACATTTAATATATTAAACTTGGGTACAAGTATGGTATCTGGAATTTTTGTAAAAGATCACACAAGTTCCAAGAAACTTAAAAAAGGTTTTACATAAGGCTCTGCTCATTCTGAATTTATGATGGGTCAATGAATCCTTTACTCTGAATA
The DNA here is from genome assembly GCA_004026745.1 of Myrmecophaga tridactyla. NCBI lineage: Eukaryota > Metazoa > Chordata > Mammalia > Pilosa > Myrmecophagidae > Myrmecophaga > Myrmecophaga tridactyla. Next base: position 33,118 of record PVIY010022290.1, on the reverse strand, counting down.
GAACCTTCTAGATACTGTTTCCACTGCCATTTACTATACAATTTTGACCTGATTACAGACGTAAGCAGCTCCTAAAGTCCAGACCCCTGGCCACCCCTGTCCTTTACACCAAAGGCTATTTGGTTCCACCCTAGGGGTTGGCAAATTCGGGAGACATATCACAATCCTAATGCATACTTCAGGTTACTAAACCAAGTAATAGGCTCTGTCAAAGAACTAATTCCAAGTCAAAGCAAAAAAAGGCCTTATTGTGGAACATAGAAAAAGCGCTACCCAAATAGAATTTACTAAAAGAAATAAAATTATTTCCTCCCCTCCCCCCCCCTTTACATACTTGGTAGACCCAAACTTGGTTTAATTTAATTTGTGGTTACCTCAAAATACAATCAAAGGCTTAAATTATAATTCATAGCCCTACAGGGGTTATCTGAACACATCAGATCTTAGAGAGGCATGTTCCAGAAGTCTAATATAGCCACAGCCTACTACAGAGTGTTCCTTAAGGGTGGGGTAGAGGACAGGTTATTAAGGTCACTTAAATCTTCATCTTTACAGCCAGATGGCTGACTTTCTGCAGGATTTCTGATAGGAATCCAGCAGAGCTGGTTTCAAGTCTCATATTGACACTTAATAGCTGTAACCTTCTTATCCAAAAGATGCGATCTACAGGAACTCCACAATGAGTGCAGAAAATCGGAGTTCGTCAACCCTTATGAAGTTTCAGTATCTGAACATAAAAACATTTTGAAATGACCACTGGCTGTAGTTTTTTGTTTTGTTTTTTCTATTTGTAGAGTACTTACGAAAGACTATAAATCTAGTTCACATATTTATATAACAATGAAAATTCCCGTAAACCCAATAGACATAAAGAGCAGTTGTGATAGTTTAAACATCCTCAGTGCAATAGGGCCGATTGCTTATGAGGGGCCTGTATCAGTTGCTGTAGATCGAGCAGAGATCAGATGATAAATGGCTGTTCATGGTGGTTAGCTGTGGCCTACTCACCTTAGCAGGGTTAGCAAAGACCATTCCTTCATTATACTGTGTGTGGCTGCTTTTCTGATTTTCAAGCACAACATCCTCATTGTCTAGCTGAAGTTTAAGGGCCTGGGTTTTTTTTAATTAAAAAAATGTTTTTAAACATAACAACCTACAAACACAAACATTCTTACCATATGATCATTCCGTTCTTGGTATATAATCAATAACTCACAATATCATCACATAGTTGTATATTTATCACCACGATCATTTCTTAGAACATGTGCATCAATTCAGAAAAAGAAATAAAAAGAAAAGAGAAAAAAACTCATACATACTGTACCCCTTACCCCTCCCTCTCATTGACTGCTAGTATTTCCATCTACCCAATATATTTTAGCCTCTGCTTCCCCTATATTTTTCTATACCCCTTACCACTCCCTTTCATTGATCACTAGCATTTCAGTCTACTAAATGTATTTTAACCTTTGTTCTCCTTATTATTTATTTATTTTTAATCCATATGCTTTACTTATCTGTCCATACTGTAGCTAAAAGGAACATCAGACACAAAGTTTTCACATTGTGAAAGCTATATCATTATCCAATCATCTTCAAGAAACATGGCTACTGGAATACAGTTCTACATTTTCAGGCACTTCCCTCCAGCCTTGCCATTACACCTTAAGGTGATATCTATATAATGCATAAGAATAACCTCCAGGATAAACTCTCAACTCTGTTTGAAATCTCTCAGCCATTGACACTTTATTTTGTCTCATTTCTCTCTTCTCCCTTTTGGTCTAGAAGATTTTCTCAATCCCTTGTTGCTGAGTCCCAGCTCATTCTAGGATTTCTGTTCCACATTGCCAAGAAAGTCCACACCCCTGGGTGTCATGTCCCACATAGAGAGGAGGAGGGTAGTGAGTTTGCTTGTCATGTTGGCTGAGAGAGAGAGAGAGACCACATCTGAGCAACAAAAGAGGTTCTCTGGGGGTGACTCTTGGGCCTAATTTTAAGTAGGCTTAGCCTATCCTTTGCGGGGATACGTTTCATATAAACAAACCCCAAGATTGAAGGCTCGGCCTATTGCTTTGGTTGTCACCACTGCTTGTGAGAATATCAGGAATTTTCAACATAGGGAAGTTGAATTTTCCCCCTTTCTTGTCATTCCCCCAAGGGGACGTTTTGCAAATACTTTTTATTCACTGTTCAAATCACTTGGATTTATCGGGGGATTACTCTGGACAAACCAACAAAATCTCATGCCCTACTCAAGGTTCCATATACTTACGGTGTTCAATTACACTGTCCACATAAGTTATATTAGGAAGTGCACTAGTCAAATTATAAATTTTGTACCAAATAAACATCTTTTTGCTTTAGTTTTACACATAAGTTAAAAAATTTTAAAAGTATGAATTACCATCTATTTTCAACACCCTGCAGTAATGACATTCCTTTGTTCTTCCTCATAGGGCCTGATTTTTTGAAACCTCATCCCTACCTCTATTCTTGGTTCTTACTACTTCAAAGATCTTCTCTATTTCTTTATTCTTTTGGCTTTCTACATGCTTGGCAGTGGGCTGCAGGGATGAGAACTGTGTTTTGCTATATATTTTTGGTGGTCCTTATGACGTTTTCCTTGTTGTGGTTAACCTGGCCCCAGGATTCCTATACACACCACTAGTCATCACTGGTTCTGGGGTTTCTGTAACAGTTACTCGATCAGGAGGTGCTTGTACCAGAGCTGTTTTATTCCAGGGACCTAAAGATTTTTCTACACTACCACCACCACCTTCTTCCCAGTTATCACCTGGGTTTTCTCTCTTTTCATTATCTTCTTCCTTTACACTTATTTGCATTGCCTGAACTTGGAGTCTTCTTCAATCAACCCCTTTTTGCTCAGATTCTTTCCACTCATCTTCATCCTTCATCACAGCCTTGGTGGTGGCCCCAGGGCCTGTGGCTCCCACACCCACAGTCTTGCTGTTGCCTGGCCAGCCCCCATGCATGCCCCCGCACCTGCCCCACAGCCTGCTGCACCCTCGGGTCCACTGGCCCTGCTGGTGCTGCCTGCCTATCCCATGGCACTTGCTGCCAGTCGCTCCTCTCCTTCTTCTTCTTCTTTTCCCTCTTAGTGAAGTTGTCCAGGCTTCATCCCCGCATCTTGGCCATGACTGTGGTCTCTCAACCATATAGGTGGGGCTGACACAACCTGGGGGGGCTCCAAGTTCTTTGTTGAGGCCTGGCTTGGTGCTCATGCTCCCTGGCATGGCAATGCCTCAGCCCAGGGGGGTCGCTGAGCCATGTATGTCAGGCTGGGTAGCTCCCCCAAGGTGGTGTCCCTGGGCAGGCAGTGATACAATTCACCCCTAGGATGGTGCACAGCTGTTGACTGGCAAGGCTGGCCTGGACTGCTGCTGCTCCTGCAACCATGATGCAGGGCCCCACCTGCCCCACATTGGTAAGGGAAAAGGAGCCTGACAGCCTGAGTCTCTGGGGAGAGTGCTGGAGTAGCAATGGCACATGCTGTCTCCCTCATTTTTTAAAGGACAGTTTTGCTGGGTATAGAATTCTTGGTTGCCAGTTTTTCTCTTTCATTATCCTAAATATATAGTACCACTGCCTTCTTACCTCCATGGTTTCTGCTGAGAAATTGGCACTTAGTCTTATCAAGCTTCCCTTGTATATGATGGATTGCTTTTCTCTTGCTGCTTTCAGAATTCTCTCTTTGTCTTTGACATTTGACCATCTGATTAGTAAATGTTCGGGAGTATGTCTATTTGGACCTATTCTGTTTGTGGTATGCTGCACTTCTTGGATCTGTAATTTTATGTCTTTCATAAGAGATGGAACATTTTCAGTGATTATTTCCTCCATTATTCTTTCTGCCCCTTTTCCATTCTCTTCTCCTTTTGGGACACCCATAATGCATATATTCATTCACTTCATGTTGTCATTCAATCCCTGTGACTGACCCTGCTCATGTTTTTCCATTCTTTTCCCTAGCTCTTCTTTTGTGTGTAGGATTTCAGATATTTCTGTCCTCTAATTCACTAATACTTTTTTTTTGGCCTCTTCAAATCTGGTCTTGTAGGTCTCCATTGTATTTTTCATCTTTTCTATTGTGATTTTCATTGTCATAAGTTCTGCCATTTGTTTTTTCAAGCTTTCATGTTCTTCTTTATAGTCTGGGGTTTATGTCCTTCTTTATATCCTTCTTCTCTTTTACCACATCTTCACTCAACTCATTGATTTGATTTTTTATTTGATTTAGCATATCTGTTTGAACATCTTTACTTAGTTGTTTCAACTCCTGTATCTTATTTGAAGTGTTAGTTTGTTCCTTTGACTGGACCATATCTTTGTTTTCCTAATATGATTTGTAATTTTTCTGTTGGTGTCTAGGCATCTGATTTCCTTGATTAGTTTATTCTGGAAGATGTTTTCACTCTTTTACCTAAGGTTTTCTTGTGGGTTGGCTTTGTTCTCTATCTGTTCTTCTGCATTCAATTCAACTTATCCTAGACCTCTAGCATAGCTTCTGTTTAACTGATCAGACTTTTTCAGCTCTTGTTTATTTTTATTCTTGCCCTACCTAAATGGAACCTTTTTTTTTTTTGAGGAAGGTCTTCCCAGATACATTCGACCTCAGATTTTCCATGCCAGACTGGCCCAGGTCTCAGAATATGGGTGTAATCAGTTTTACAATTTCTTAAGGATGAGATCAAGCAGGTTGCCAAACTTTACTTTGAGGCCTTTAGACCTTGTGTCTTTCCTAATTTACCCAGCAGGTGACACTTGTCAGCCTGCAGCTCCCCACCAGCATAATGTGGTATGGTGCATTTAATTCTCAGCTGACCCTGTCCCTGACGGGGGGTGGGGGTGATTGAGACAGAGGCTGAGGTAGAAGACAAGCCCCCCCCCCAACCCATTTCTTGGATGATATACTCTTTAGGGAATTATCTCCTTCACTTGACTATTTGGTTTGTCTCTCAGACCTATCTTAACTCCACCCTTGCCTGGGTCCGCATTGACAAATGAAAATGTCTGAGGCTTTCCCTAATGAGCTACTTAGAAAACTTTAAAATAAAAAAAAAAAAGAAATCTCTTTTCAGAGCCAGCCTCCAGCCCCCTGGTTTCATGAGTCAAGAACCAGAATTGGTACCCAGCTCTACATGCCCCTTTTCCTGGGGCACAGCCCTTTTCTTATATTCTGAGTTCAGCCAATTCCAAAAGCCTCCTTTTAATTTTCTGTTAGCCCTGCCTCCTCTCTGCCAGGAGAGACCTCAGGGTTCCTTTCCTGGGTTTATCTGTTATCAGAGCTTGTATTCAGCAGTCCAGATTTGTTCATTAAAACCATAATTGGAACTTGCTTGAGCAGCATTCCTTTGTTCCTAGCATAGACTGCTTACTTTCCCCTGGGGAAGTGTCTCCAACAGAGCCTGCCTTGCCAGTAGGGAAGGGGCACAAGCCTCTGCAATTTGCGGACTTTATTTTACAATGCAGAGGTCTTGACCCTTCTACCCATTCCAGACTGGTTTACAATGTGTGTCGGGTCATGGGAGTCCCCCAAATAGTGTTCCAGACTAGCTGGACTAACTAAATTCCACACTTCCTTACACTGCCATCTTGCCCCCTATAATTTGTAACTTATTTCTAATCATGACTCTGAAAAACAGAGTTTTAATTCATTGGAAAGAACCATACTAAGTGGTGACTAAAGATATAACCATAATTACATCTGTAGGGCTTACATTTTACCTTGGGCTGTCATAGTGATTGTTGGGACTAAGAAAAGGGTGGTTAGGTTACTTTTGCCAGCTCCAATTTTATCATCCATGTCTGACAAGGTGCCCCTTTTCTAGAGCATTACTCTGATCTTGGTCTCCTACCAACACTTTGCTTTTCTCTTTCCTCTTTTACCCTGGTTTGCTTTTTTCTTGTCCCCACTATTCTGCATCTTCCCTCCCCCAAAACCCAAATTTCATAAGTCTGAAAAATTGTTTTCAGACTTATGAAAAGCTCCTCTGTTTTGTTTGTTGGTCACTTCAAGTCCAGAAGTTGGAGACATTACCAAGGAATACATTGAATAAAAAAGTAAATTCTTGAGAAATAAGTAGAAAATCTAATTTTTAAATAAACTGAGTAATAGAAATGGGGGAAATGAAGAAAGAAATACTGAAGCAATAAGGGAAGGAACAAGATTGTTGAATAAAATCTTGGGGCTGGAACCAGGAGTCTGTATTGCTGCTCTCAAGGGTTCACAGCTAAGCCTTTCCCAGAAGATAGTGTCCTCTACTCTTCAAGTAAACTGTCAGAAAATATGTCTTCAAGTATGACTAATATTTTTGAGCCTATGAATGAGTAAAGAATGGAGTCAGACTTACATAGACTTAAATAGACATCTGGACACAGACAAATGCACCAGAATTTCTCTAAAATATTTACTTCTGCTCAGAAGCAGCACCCATAGTTTTTGGTGGTGGGGGGGGTGTAAGGAGGTGGTACAGATCTTTTATTTTTCCAGATAATATTAGTTCTCATATTTGAGAATATTTTGTCAATCTGGTGGGTGCATAGCTGTTATGGATTGAATCGTGTACCCCACAAACATCCCTGTGGGTGTGAAACCATTTGTAAATAGGACATTTGGAGATGTTGTTAAGGTGAGGCTAAACTGAATGGTGTGGTCCTTAGCCCAATATGACTGGAGTCCTTAAACCCATCGGAAATTTGGACACAGTGAGTAAGAGACAAAAGGAGACAGATAGCTATGCAACCAAGGTTGGGATTGAGTAAAGGATTGCTAGCAAGCCACCACCAGAATGCTACAGACTTTAGAGAGAGCATGGCCCTGCTGACAACTTGATTTTGGAGTTATGGGCTCCAAAACTGTGAGCCCATCAATTCTTGTATTTTACCCCTACCACTGTGTGATATTTGTTATAGCAGCTCTGGCAAGCTAAGACAGTTGTGGTATCTAACCCATTTTAATCAGTACTTCCAGAATCATTGATGAAGCTGAGAATACTTTCATTTGCTGGCCGATTGGGTTTCCTCTTTTGTGAATGTCAGACGGGTTTTTCATCTGTTTTCTGTTGGGTTGTTTGTCTTTTTCTTATTATTTTGTTGTCAATTAGATGTTGCAAATGTCTGAGAGGGGCTGCAGGTACCGGGCAAAGCTAAGAGGAAATATCGTTGTCTGGCAGGGAGATCATTCCACCTAGAGGAAAGAGCTTGTGTAAAGACTTCATTTGTTTAAGGACCTCAAATCAAACAACTGGTGAAGGTACAAAGGAGAAAGAATTTCTTCCCCTTCTGAGCCTTCCTCAAGCAAATTAGATTAGTTTCTGGATTTAACATTCCTATTTCAAAGACTAGGTTTAATGTGGATGAAATGGATTTGTGTGCTCCCCTGGTTGGGATTTTGACTCTGCACTGAGTCTTTGAAGACTCATCACTGATAAAGTAGAAGGTATCTCTGGGGGAAGGGGGCAAAGGTGGGGAGGGAGGGCAAGTAGGAGGAAACCATCCTCTAAGTGAAATAGTTTTCATGTCCAGACTTGCTTCCTTTAAAATTTAGAAGTATCTTGAAGAACTATTTAAAATTTCAATCTAATGAGATTACTCACAATGAATTTGTTCTTCAAAAGACATAATTTATTTGTGTTTCTCTGGGACTCATTTAGGAAGAGCGGTTCAAAGCTTGAAAATGACTTTTCTTTTTATTTATTTTATCTCTACAGTTGACAGATCTCTCTTGTTAAGCAGTGATTTGGCAATGCTTGGTCTTAAATTCCAGCTATTTTAAAGTACAGTTAAGGAGAACTGTAATTCTACGGCCATTTCGGTTTGAGACCTTATTTGGCCCCTCATTACCTCATTCCTTAGGCGATCTGGCTGCAGATCACATGCGTTGGCCCACGGAGAGGGTGACTCTTATTTTGTTCTCTCACTGGTGGAGCCCCAGAGTGGGGTGGAGAGGAGCTGAAAATAGTCATTACTTGGCTGCATGGGTTAGGAGGGAGGGTCTTTCTAACCTAAGTCCATTTACAACTGCAGAAGAGAAACAGAAGGTCCCTGAAGGTGGCCACAGCACTTTCAGGGCTGTGATGTGAGCAGAGCTGGTAAATGCAAATGTTCTAAAAGATGATCAGGGTGATGAATGCACAATTATGTGATATTGTGAGCCATTGTTTGTACACCATGTATGGAATGTTTGTATGTTAAGAATGTTTGTGTTTGTATGTTGTTTTATCAATAAAAATATTTTTTTAAAAACCATCAAGCTGACCCCCTATGATTTATGCACTTCATAAAAGGATGCCATACTTTGATAAAATTTACATTAGAACATCATAATCAACAAATATTAATTTTAAAAGAACCATTTATTAAATTGGAATCCCTAATAGTAAAATATTCTTTTATGGTTGAAATACATTGTAATTGAGTTCTGGTACCTTTTTTCTCCTAATATTCTTTTTTCTTTAATTAGAGACGTTGTGGATTTACAAAACAATCAGGCATAAAATACAGGTTTCCCCTATACCGCCCTATTGTTAACAACTTACACTGGTGTTGTAGGTTTGTTATAATTCGTGCAAGTGTATTTTTTATAATTGTACTATTAACTATAGTCCATGGTTCTCCTAATGTTCTTCCTATATCTCTGGGGAATCCTGGCACCACTTTGCCCCCAAACAGCCCTGTGGAAAGCATAACCTCAGAATATTCAGGGAATAAAATATTTTGTTTTTATGTTTTCAAGCTTAGGGGAAAACACGTAAGACTGTAATAGAAAACTAAGGCTCTTTCCTCTCTGACCCCTCTATATTCCCTGAATATGAAACTCTTGTCTCGCCCTGTGTTTTCCATTAGTCAAAGGTATCAGCAACTTTTATCCGCCTGTAGCGTGTTATGTTGTTTTAGTCTTTTTAATCAGTAAATGTTCAAAGATGTCAAGGGGGGTTAGAAGGTGAGCTGCAGATGAGCAAGACCTTACTTGCTCTGTACTACTTAACTGTGCTATGACCAGTCCAGGACATTTAAATAGAATACAGCTCTGTGGTTCTCTGAGGATGAGATTACAAGTATGCTATATCAAAATGCCTCTGATCATTAGTTTAATTTTTCAGTGTTTAAGTCTGAGAAGATGGAGTCAAGGAAATCTCATATAATCATCCAGCTTCATCAACAACCAACTAAACAACCAAATCTCAAGTGTTTAATCAACTTTTTTTCTTAAAAACAGAAACTTCAAAAAAGTTACCAAAATGTACAAGGGGTTAAAGGAACAGGAGAAATGGCTGCAAGCAAAGTTATGACCTACAGCAGTTCAGCTCTTTCTCATTTTCTGATTTCATTATTTGCATTGACATTTACTAATGCTTGAGGCTTTATAAAGGTGTGTTCAACAAACCTAGTGTGGCTTTCAGTTCATTTTCAGTCTTTTAAAGTGACCATATAATTTATTGTCCAAAAGCCAGGCACTTTTCAAGATGAAAGGAGGTACTAAAATTGATCAACAGTGTTTACTGAACTGCAACAGGAGAAACCTAGGATTGTCCTGGGCAAATCAGGACATCTGGTACCCTACCTATCTTTAGCAAAGCCAAAAAAAAGGTCTAGAATTTTCCCCCCACCAGCTGTGCCTTGTCTTTTAACAGTGTCAAGTCCTTCCCTTTCTCCATGTCCATTACTCCTCAATCATACCTGGCCTCACCTACACTCTGGCTAATTCTAAGGCTTTGTACCTCAGTCTCACTTAATCAACCAGCTGGCCCCTTCCTTCCTTTGTTTATTAAGGACATACTAGGTCACATTAATTGCTCCCTCCTCTCTCACAAGTCACATTCATTTTAAATACCACCACTGATTTAAAATAAAACATAACAAAAGCAAAACACTCTGCTGAAACCCAGACCCTTCCACAGTCTTTTCTAATTAACATTCAACTTTTTGACTGCCTCAAGTATACTTCTTTATCATGGCCTAGGCACAATTTTTACTATGCTATTTTTTTTTTTTTTTACAATTTTTACTATGCTTAGTTGACTAAGCGGAATGTTCTACTATTCTTAAGTCACTTTATATGTGCGTGTGTCTTGTTCCCCAGTCAACTGGTTGTAAAGAACTATATCTTTTTTCCTCTGGTTCCTATATAACCTGGCATAATGATCAATATGCCAAACTTCCTTAAAGTCTTATGGACTAAACAGATCTTTTGAAGGAAAGAAAATCCAAGAAATTTTCCCTCCCTCACCCCCCCCCCCAAATGTACACATTCTTTTGGTTAAAACATCATTTAAAACAGCATAACCTGAAATACGAGAATGAGTTAATTTGCTATGAATAGCCTGTACTATTCTAATGAGGATGGACTAAGATGATGTTAAACTTCAACGATTTATTTCATAAGCATCAAAAAACATTCTGCTTATTTAGAACACTTTGTTGATTCCAGAACAATCAACTCAGTCTGTAAATGAATGATGAACTATAATATAGATTGATGTGGCTCCATATATATGAAAAAAAATTATTGCCCAAGCTAACATTGCTCACTTGGAAACAAATTTTTAAAAATTCTAAGGGCCAGTTTTTATCAAATATTTCTTATGAAGGAAAAAAAATGTGTTCAAAAACCACACCGTAAGTGTAACAGGAATTCTCAAATGTAGTGCACAGCCTATGGTTAACTGTAGAAAACATTATTAGGTCTAAGAAACATTTGGAACAAATTAAGGGATATGAAATTAGTAACTAATATTGTCTTTGAAGAAGGAAATATTTCCTTTTGAATTGCCTGATAATCTGAGTTTATTCATGGATAGTTATTAATTCTCCCAAGGACCTCACTAGACTGTCCTAAAACAAATTCCTTGGCAGTGTAGAGGATGACGTCACCTAAACTATAAGCCAAGCTATATGTTTTCCCTTGGGAAGCACTCAAAAGAAAACTAGGCCAAAGTCGACAGCCCAGTACTCTATTCCTGGTCTCTATCTCATTTGGGGTCATTCTGATTGAGTCTTGCATGTACCCTCTCAATGGCCCCATCTGTGCGCTTTTCATTCGGGAAGAAGAGCTGCAGCAGATATCAGCTTCTACTTTAACTGGTACACAAAAAGAAGGATAAAGCTCCTGAACCTGTCTGTAATAACAGCGGTGAATATTTACCCTCCACTTTCTGTGTGACAGGCACTGTGCTAAGCAGTTGACATGTGCTAACTCAACTAATTCTCCCAACAGCCACATGAGATGTTTGCACTTTCAGAGGGAAAAATTGAGGAAATAGAGGTTTATTGACCAGTACAAGATCATTCTGCTAAATAGGTAAGGGTTCCTGGATTTGAAAACTACACTAACCCCATTGTGTGAGCTCTTAAACACTAGCTAGCTATGACAGAGGTGTGATTTGAATATTTCATAGTTCTGAAGTTCTCAGGTGATAGTATAAAAACACATTAAGGTACCCAGATACATCCCAGAGTATATTGGGCAGATAATTAAAAAGTAAAGACAAAGTCCCTTAAGGGACTGGGAAAAAAAATATGGAACTATTAAACCTTCCCATCTTGGAACCCCCTGATACTCTCTCAAATACTAGAGACTCCCAAGTTAATCGGACAAGCCCTTATCTTGAGGCTTGCTTTTATTTCTATAGTGGAGAAGCTAAACCTATCTATAATTCTGCCTAAGAGTTACTTCCAGAAAACCTCTTTTGTTGCTCAGATGTGGCCTGTCTTCTTTGCCCAACTCTGCAAGTAAAATCATTGCCTTCCTCCCTACATGGGACATGATGTCCAGGGGTGTGAGTCTCCCTGGCAATGTGGGGCATGACTCCCAGCAATGAGCCTGGCTCTGGCACCATGGGATCATCAATGTCTTCCTGACCAAAAGGGGGAAAGGAAATGTAACAAAATAAGATATCTGTGCTAGAGAGTTCAGAGTCAAGAGGCTATTCTGGAGGTTATTCTTATGCAAACTTCAGCTAGATATTGTTAATTGCTATGGTTTGCCAAACCTCAGCCAGTATCATTCTTGCTAACCCTAAAGAATACCCAAGCCTCTATCTGAGATTCTACAAAAGTTGCACACACTAAGTTTACTTTTCAGAAACCTAAAACTTTCAGATGGTTCCTAGGCCTGATAAGTCCTAAAACCCAGAGGTGCCAGTATCTCCAAGAACATCAACCAGTTCCAGCCCCCAATCCCATATTGTTGACACCCCTTTTCAACATGAAAAGAAGTTAAAGGGTCATTGCCTAAATATTCCTAAAGAGATTGGGAGAAGGATCAAAGAAGAAGGAGGAATTATAACAGAGAAGTTAGGATTTAACAAATGAGAATGACTACTGAATCATATTGATATTTCTTATTAGTCTCCAATGTCTTGAGTAGGTAAAAGGGAAAACCTGAAATTGTGGAGTTGTAACCCATATCAAACTTTGAAATCTGTTCTATAACTACTTGTTAAAATGTACTTCAAAATTTATTGCTTTTTTGTACATATATTTGACAATAAAAATGCTTAAAACACACACATATGCACATATTAAAGCATGCACCTATAATTAATACAGAAAAATGTGCTCCTGGCATCTCAGGAGAAAGATGATTAAAATAATAACCACGGTTCCTAAGAACATCATCTCATCAATCAATCAGTTAATAAAATCAGTCCTGGGTTCAGAAAATATTGAGGTTTTGAAGCTTCAGCAAGTGGGATATTTGCAAGCACGGAAGTTAATAAAAATTGAAGAGAGCAAGTGTTCTTTGTTCTGGTTCCGTCTATTTGATCAAAACATTTAGCAAAACAGGAAAGTAGTTAACTATTATTTTGAAGTTTGGAGACACTAAATTCATTCTGAAGGGACTTTGTTCAGTGCAATGCATATCTCAAATGGACCTAAATAAAATTAGGTCAACCAGAGCCTGGCACTTCAAACACAGATCAAGCTACATGGTGCAGCCAGTTAATTTTTCTCAGAGACATTTTTTGTTTCTTTCCCTATCAAACCACATTAAAAAAGAGAGAGAGAGAATGAAGCATATCTTATCACTAACTTATGTAAGTATAAGACATTTTCTTAGGATGTAATAAATTCTTTTCAATAAAATTTATTTCAAGATATTTACTCAAGAACTTCCTTTTTCCTTCTTTCCATAAGCAGAACAAAGATGCAGTAAAGACACCTAAATGAATACTGAGAAATTAGGATTGTGGGTTTTTTTCCCAGAAAGCAAACATGAGGAATAAGAAGGGGAAAGTCCATACTAGTCTTATGACTCCTGACCACATCCTAGATGCAAATCTGTTCATCTTGACCAAATGTCCTGTGCCTCACATGTCTGTGTGAGGGAGGAAGCACACTCAGCTGCTGCCTTTCCAACGGTCACCCAGCCTCCTTGTCCACCAGACAACTGAAGGGAGGTTTGGTGGTACTTGAGGCCAGCAGGCTCATTGCTTCATGAATAGTATTCCCAAGAATGGCGCCTGATTCATCAATGAGGAAATGGATTTACAAAGTAGTCCTACTTTGGATTTTCACGCCATAGGATTAAGTTGATCACACAGTCGAGAGCATAAGTTATGATGGGGCATTTTTGTTAAAAGCAGAAGAAATTCCATCATATTGTTATAGGAAACTGAGTTTTCAAGAGCTGCTTTAAAGGCTTTGGCTGTTTACAGAGAATTTACTCTGCCAATTATGTCCACATTATTACTTATGCCTGGGACCAGGTGACCTCCCATGTGCTTTAGCTCTTATCCTCTTGAAAGCTTCCCCCAATCTTGTTTCTTCTAGAGGCACCCTGGTTGCTGAGGGAGATGCATCCTTCTTCTGGCTGGGATAGAGAGACAGAGAAAAAACTCTCTTGGGCTCCTGGCCTCTGGTAGCACGTGTGGGGGTGTATATAGAGAAACACACATGATAAGCTGGCTCAATCAGTTAACTGTATATGAGAAACTTTATACCCTTTGTGGTATAGGGATGGCTGAAAGCTCTGTAAAGACAGGGTCCATGCCAGTTTTTGCTCACTGACGAGTTCTCAGTGTTTTTGCACAATACCTAGGATGTAACAAATGCTCAGTATAAAATTTGTTTACTGAATAAGCACCATTTATAGCTGATTAAATATGGTATTGTGGTCATCTCAATAAAAAGTTGGGACTCACGAGAATGTGGAGAAATAGGAATTGTGCATTGTTAATGGAATTGTAACATGGTGAAGCTGCTGTGGAAAACAGATTGGCGTTTCCTCAGAAAGTTAAGTATAGAATTACCATATCACCATCACTCCCACTTGTAGATATATACCTCAAAGATATGAAAACAGGGACTGTAATAGATATTTGCACACCAGTGTTCATAATGGCATTATTCACAATTGTCAAAAGATATGGAAGCAACCCAAATGGCCATCAATGGATGAATGAATAAACAAAAAATGGTTTATACATGGAATGGAATATTATTTAACCATAAAAATGAAGTTCTGATGCATGCTACAACATGGATGAAACTTCAAGACATCATATTGAATGAAATAAGCCAGACACAAAAGACAAATTCTAGGGAATGTGAGGGCAGTTCAGTGGTAGAATTTTTACCTGCCATGTGGGAGACCCAGGTTTGATTCCTGGTCCATGTACTTCCCATCCCAAACAAACAAAGAAACCAACAAAAACAAAAAAATTCAACAAGTGGTGCTGCAATAAGGGGATACTCACATGGAAAAAGAATGAAATGTGACCCCTCAATACAGTGTACAAAAAAAGAAAAAGACATACTGCATGAACTCACTTACATGAAATAATTAGAATATGCAAATTCATAGGGTCAGAAATTAGAATACAGGTTATCAGGGGGCAAGGATCAGGGTGGGGAATGAGGAGTTAATGTTTAATTGGTACAGCATTTGTGTTTGGGATGATGGAAAAATTTTGGTAATGGATGGTGGTAGCACGATATTGCGAATGTAATTAATGCTACTGAAATGTATATTTGAAAGTGGTTAAAATGGGAAATTTTAGGTTGTATACATGTTACCACAATAAAAAATTTCAAACGCCCCCCCCCAAAAAAAAATGGGACTCAAACTCTTGGACTAGAGTACAGCTTCCTACTATACTTTGATTCAATGAGAAAAATCTCAGATTTGACTTGATTGGTTTGACTCACTTTTAGGTTGTAGTGGTAGCATTGAAGAGAAAGGTGAGCTCCTGTTAACAGACATACATAACCCACAGTCTCCTTCATCCCTTTCTGTTCTCATTCTCCTTCATTTCTGCACTGTTACTTCCTTATGAGGCTTCACTAACCAAAATGACATTAGGACAGGAAGGATAGGGAAGTTATACAGAAAGATAGATATCGGGTTACACAGGACAGCTTTTTATCCTTTTCTTCTATTCCCCCAGTCCACCCCCCAGCCAGGGTGGTTCTTTTGAAGGCTGGAATGACTTCAGTCCATTATTTGCATGAACTTGATTTAGAGAGTTCATGGGCAGACTACAGCCTTACATGGTATAAATTTCCACTTGCCTCTTGTGAAGTTTTTACTTAGGGAATTTTCTTCCTTCTCTTTGCAAATCAAAAGACTCAACATTATCATCAAAGCACATGAGAAATAAATTAGACCAACGGCTTCACTTAGTTGCATAGGGAATGTACAAAAGCAATTATTATCCACATAATTCACAGCCAAGAGCAGCCTGTTAATCCACAGATACTGCAATCTACAGTCCAAATAACCAACTTATGGGGGTTATCAAATGCAGTGAGTTAACTGTGGCAACTGCAGGTATAGTGGGGGCTCTTCTCTTCAACACCCCTGAGAATACAACACCTCCATGATGACTTTTATTCAACATTCTCCCGTGGAGTCTTCTCTTCCCTAAAAGAATTGGTAGAGATTAATGTCACTCAGCCAACAGGCAGGAAATAAGCAAGAAGGTGAAAAGAACAGACAATTGTCTAGCAGTCTCTGAACTTTTAAGATGCAAATGCAAAACTCTTTTGGAGTAAGTGCCTTCAATGTTGTTAGGAAAAGAAAGGGTTCAGAGGAGAACATCAAATGCACACCCGGTGAGGGTGCCTGTCAAAAATTAGACCAGCATATGTTAGAGCCTGCTGCCCTGCTCCCGAAGTGGTGGGGAAGTGGTCGGCCTGGTGCTTTAGCGGGCCCTCGGCGGCCCGGAATGCTGACTTAGAGACCGCTCCATAGATGCCTAAGGCAGTTTGGGGCAGAGAAAGGAAGGGAGACCAGCGTTCGTTTTCCCCCAACTCTCCTAAGTCCATAAAGATCGTGGGGAAGGTAAATGGCCGAGTTTTTCCAGGGGAGAAAATTCGAGTTGAGTCCTTCCCAGGGGTCTGATAAAGATGTCCCTCTCTCGCCCCCGTCAGCGGGGCCCCAGGCACGAGGTGAGGACGGCCAGACTCGCCGGCTGCGGTCACTCCCCGTGGGGCTGTTGGGTGCGCCTGTTGGAAGGTGGGAGGCGGACTTCCTGCGCTTCTGGGAAGAGACCAAAGGAATGAGTAATTGGAAAATCTGTAACTTAGACCCTTCTTACAAACCCCGAAAGTCTTTTTACCCCCAGCCCCCTGCCGAGAGGCGAGGGGGCTGGAGACAGGGAGACGCGGTGCAGAGGAGTCACGTTTCGGAGAGGGAAGTGAAATAGAAAGGGCGGCACCCGGGGAGGACCTGTGCGTCACTGAGGGACCCGAGAAGGCAGGGCGCGCGGGGCTGGAAAAGGAGAAGTGGGAGCCAGAAGCCGGAGGGGGGCGGCCGCCGATCGCACCAGCCTCGGTCTTCCCCCACCACGCCCGGCCGCCCGCAGCCTCGTGAAGCTCCCCCGACCCCGCCGCGCTTCGGCCCCGGCAGGCAAGCGCCGCGCGCAGAATGTGGCTCCGGCCCCGCGCGCCCTGGCGCTGGGCGCTGGCGCTGCTGGCTCTGGGCGGCGCGGGGCTGTGCCACGCCAGTCCGCAGCCGAGGTACCCCGCGCGACCCGGCGCCAGGAACAAGTAAGCGCGCGCGCCCCTCACCCCCACCCCCACCCCGCGCACCCCTCCCCGGTCGGCCGCGGGGCCCCGAAGCTGCCTTGCCCACGGCCACGCACGGCGCCTAGAGGTCCTTACGGGCTCCGCGCGCGCTCCGCTGCCCGCGCGGGGTGTCCCAGGCGACCACGCCAGCACCTCTAGCAGTGCCGACTCCGGGACGTGGGGAAGAGGGAGTGTCCCGCAGAGAAGGGCGTCCAGGAAACGACTCCCAGGACTTAGAGCAGCTCCTGGGACCCGAAGTGCTTTACTCCCCTCTTCCTTTTGTCCGCTGAAGGTGCCAGCTCTCCAGGGGCGCACCCGCCTCCGCAGGGGGTGACGGGCTTCCTGACCCTCACTGTCACTTCGTCCTCGCTGCCCCAACTTCATTGTTTTCCGAGTTCACACGGAGCCCCTTTCCTTTTATTCTCCCCTCCACCCCAGGAACTGGTGTGCCTATATCGTGAACAAGAACGTGAGCTGCTCGGTGCTGGAGGGAAGTGAGAGTTTCATCCAGGCTCAGTACAACTGCCCCTGGAACCAGATGCCCTGCCCGTCGGCGCTGGTGTGAGTCGGGGGGCCGAGGAGCGGGCGGGGCGCGCCAGGGCTCGGGCCTCGCGGGGTGCGGTAGCGTTGGAGCCTTGGGCTCCGGCCCTTCAATAAATCTCTTGCAGATCTGGTGAAAATTCAGCAGCTGTCAAGTTTGAGCGCCGAGCGGGGTACCGACCGCGCTGGGGTATTTAACATGCTTGTGCTGCCCTGAAAATGGCAGGACGTATACGCTTTTTGGGGGGCTTGTGCTTACCAGAGCCTGAGAGAGGATGAACAGAGCCCGCACCCCCCCCACCCCCCACTTCTCTCTCTCTCTTTTTTCTTTTTTGTCAATTGTATTGCTAACATAAGGCAGCTGAACCTAATTAGATCCATATTGTGTGTTCTGGGGCACACACGATTCCAAAATGCACACTGCTAAAAACTTTTAAAATGTAGGATTAGCTGAGATGTTTGTGCTGGTTAATGTTCTACAACAGGCGAGTTTTGTCCCAGTGTCCCCATAAAACTGACATCTTCCGGTGTTGTAGCTCTCTCAACTAAAAGGCCTCCGAAGTAACTTGCTTAAAAGTGTTGCATTTTTTCTTTTTCCCAGTTAGAGTTGGGAATTCACTACGAGGCTGTCAGGAGACAGGGAGGAAAAAAAAAAACAGGGAGGAAGCGATGCACTGGAATACACATTGGTTTAATGCAGCACACTCATTCAATTGTCATCAGGCGAGCCTTTGTGTTCTTGTAAGTCAGATATCAGAGTATGGGCTGCTATGAATGCATGGCTGTGGGGAACACATGTGATGGTTGAAATTAATTGTTTTTCCCTAAGAATAAGTTGTTTGTCTTAGATACAACTGCCTTTGCAACGAAGAATAGACAGTAGGTAGATCTGTCCTCAGCAAAGCAAAGGGACAGACTGAAACTCTTACCCCAGGAAACCTTACTCCAGAAGGCACAGAGAGGCGTGCAGACATGTGGGGCAGGAGTGGCCCTGGGCTGCTGGGGGGTCTGCAGTGGGATAGGGATAAATCCCTGCTAGGGGAAATGACAGCAAACAAAACGTACAGACCAAATCGCTGCTTTTTAATATACCAAGAAACAGACCGAAATTGAATCCCTGGCTTTCACGTTGAGTTGGATAAGTTGTCAGAGAGATTCATGTTTATTTTTATTGTAGTAGCATATATATATATATATAACAACATTTTCCAACTGGACCATTTTGAAGTGTACAGTTCAGTGGTGTTAATCGTATTTACAGTGTTGTGGTACCGTCACCACCATCCGTTACCAAAACAGAAACTCTGAACCCATTAAGCATTAACTTCCAGCACCCCCTCCCTTGCCCTGCAACCCAGGTCCTGGAAACCTCTCATCTTCTTTCCATCTCTATGAATTTGAAAGAGGAGAGACATGCAGAACTATTCACAATCAGTATCTCTAATCAGGGTGATTTTCAGTAAAGCCTACGTTTCACAGTCTATGAACAGCAGTCAATGAAACTATAACCAAGATATTTTCTGTGAGATTTCCACACTGTGGTGGAAACATGAACTAAGTGTTCGACAAATGTTTGCATAGCTTAGAATTAGAATGGAGCTATTAGTCAGAGACACTTCATTTGTTTTACACAGAAACTTATATTTTGTGGCTTGCTGTAACCTAATACTTGCAACAACTCGAAGGCAAAGGAATGCTTTATTTTGGAAGGTAATACTTTTTATTGAAAAGATGGTTTGTTTTTATTTTTCTCAAGTTATTTCAGCTGAACCAGATGATGATTCAATTATTGTATTTTACCAAAACTCAGTGGAACTGATACTTGGTCATCACTGGCCAAGGAATCACCTCCAGGTCAGCAGGTTAATGAGGGGAAATTGAGGTGTATTTTTGCCACCCAGTGAGAACAACAACAAAAAATGCTATCAAAATCTGCAGATGTTTCTGTTGTTTTATTATACAAAACCAAAATATGTGGCCTGGGTAATTTCCTCAGAAATAACCACGTAAACAATTCAAGTGTGTTGTTATATTTTAACTACTGTATTATAAATGTGAAATGTTAAAAATAAAAACAGACTGGTTTAGCCAATCAACCTGAAATTACCTTAGGCAGTAATTCAGTCTTGACCTTTTTCTTTCTGTTTCTTTAGAGGTAGGAAAGGAAAGCTTCACCTGAGTTCTCAACTACTAAATGATTCCTAGATTTTAAGGAGTGAAAACAAAAGGAGAGACAGCTGGTTAACATTGCACGAATCATTTGTTTTCTGGTGACTCCAGAAGCCTCACTTACTTCTCTTGGATCACAGGCATTGTCAGTTTAGGCCTTTTCATTATTTGTTCCTGAGAACCTGGGACCTGTTGAAATGATGATTCTTTGGAAACTCACCCTAGAGTTACTTAGAGGTAATTTCTACAGGTAGTGGTAGAATGACAGGGCTGGAGTTAGAGATGTTGGAGTTAGAAACTCAGTTTTGCAGCTGATCACAGTTGAGCATCTGGGAGTGGTGCATAGGAGCCCAGCGAGAGCGTGATGTAATCGGAGCAGAGCTGGGAGCTCTTAGGGGTGGTGGGGGGAAAGGAGGGAGGGGAGCCAGGCCAGGGGGAGGGGCAAAGCAAAGATGTCTAAGGAGGGGAAACCCACCCCGGAGATACTGGGAGGAGAAGTCCAGGAGGCTGAGAGTTACAGAAAGGCCGTTGATTCAGCTAGCAGGAGGCCATCGCTTATGCAGACATACTTTCAGGTGCGTGGGGCACAGGCACTGGGATTTTTCGGTAGATTAATCTCCCTTAATTAATTAAGGGAGGGGTAGTGAGGAAACCCAGTTACCCAGGAATCGAATATGGTGTTTCAAAAGCTTTGGTAGAATAGGGGGGTCTGATAGTAACGAAGCAGATGAAGAATTTAAAAGGAGAGAAAATGGCTCATATTGGGACAAAAGTGAAGATGCCAGGGGGAAAAGGAGAAACTGAGAGGGACGTCAGCTCAGAAACAGGGGGGTTGATGGAGGTGGCAGTGCCAATAAAGGGGGAGAACGTCTCTGTGTCGGTGGCAATGTCATGGGGTGCGTGTATGGGGGGGCACTCCCAGCCTCCACCCGCTGTGGAGACTGCACAGGGGCAGGCTGCAGCAGGATTCCCACAGTGCCCCGTTTGTATATATGGACACCTTTAGGGTTCCAGATTGGAAATGTGGTCGTCGTGTGAAACTAGTAGCGAAAAGGGTTTTATTAGGATACAGACTTAAAATACGTACGTTTCTGAAGCTATAACGTACCTTCTCTGTGCCAGGGACTGGGTTAGGGGTTTTCATTCCACGTATTCGTTTATTTGGTTCTTGCAACAGTCCTGCAAGTTGAGTATTGTCTCCATTTCGCCAGTGAGGAAGCCAAGATGTTCCCTAACTTGTCGGTGAGTGGCTGACCTGCTGCTTTGGGGACTGCCTTATGTCCCTATAGCAATGGAGAGTGGTTTTTTATGTTTCCTTGTTTGTTTTTTATTTTTTTGTTTTAAAGTGTCTTCAGTAGCTTGTGCAGTACGCAACTATAAAGAAAACATACATTCTCATGAGATAATTATCAGACATAAAAGTGGCTTGGGAGCTCACGTGTGCTTAAACCTCTTTAGTCTGGGTCATTTTGCTACAGTGCAATGGACTTGATCATTTTTTCACATTGTCCACGTGGTATACAGTCTGTCTGCTTATTTTAATAGAATGCTGGCCGATTTGATTGTTCAGGCTGTGAGGCCAGAGCGGTGGAGTGTAACTGCATGGCCAGTCAGCTTGAGCTCTTCAGGACATGCTCACGTACTGCCTCGAGTGCAACTACCGCTGTGAAACTTGTCCTAAGGGGTGGGTATTAAAAAGCATGCTTCTAGAAAAACAATTCACAGCGCATGCCCAATGGGTGAGTTGATAATGCCATTTGGGGTATGCAAAGAATTGTACGTTAATGATTCTTGATTCGTATGAGGGTTTTCCTATGAAAACTTTCCAGCAATTAGAAAATTAGAATTCTCTCTATGGATAGAGAGAGAGAGGGAGACTTGACTTTCGAATTAGAATAGTTCTAATTAGATTCCCCAGGTGTCTACCATTAACCCTAGCAGACTTTGGAGGCTCGCTGCTTCTCGAAGTGACTCGCGGAGACGTTTTTTGGTTCTCAAGCCCGAAACAGCCTGTGCCCCGTCCCAGCACTCGCAGTGCACTTAGGGGTGCGACAGGATTGGCCTTCTGAGTGCCTGGAACTTCAGCTCCAACTCTGTGCCCTGCTCCCATCTGGCAGCAGGATGAATGAGCGAACTGAGGAAGGAACAGCTCTTGAGCTAATGACTTGCATGTGCTTTACCTTATCTGATTCTCTCCTCAACCCCAGGGAGGGAGCATGACTCAGAAGTGGCGCAGCGAGGCTTAATGATGTGACCAGGTTCATGCCGCCCCAGCGTGGTGGATGGAGCTGGTCTCTGAACCTGAATCTCTCACCAGGCTTAAGAAACCTTATTTTGGCGGTGGTTTCCTTCTTACGTTCAAAACCATTAACAGCTCCGGCCGTGGCTCTGTTTTCACCTTGGCACAGGCTCGGAGAAGATCAAGTGGCCCTTCTAAATCCTGACACTCTTTGTGTCAACCTGGAGACGTCCCAGTGAGTTCTGGGCACAGATTTAAGAGCTGCCTTTATACCTGTGGGTGCTGTAGTTGGTCCCTCAGAGGAAGACTCGAGAGCCCTTCAGCAGCTCCCTATTTTGTTTTATGAAATAAGCTTCCATTAGCATTTGTGGACCTGGATACATTTTGTAAACAGTATTTAGATAGAATAAGATGATGCCAGTTTAAGTATATGTAAATAGATTAATTTACACTTAAATGAGTCAAAAAGTATAATAAGCACATACTTGGTTAATCTGAAAATGGCAAAGAAAGCAAATACAAACCCAAGGTTGTACTTAGCTGATTTCATTTCATTGATCTTGCCGTTTACTGCTATAATGTGTGAGCTGCAGGGAATTAATGAGGGAAGCCAATATTGCATCTTTTTTCCCCTAGGAAAGGCATCCTTATCGGGAAGACTTCTGGGCACTGGCAGCCCACACTGCACCAGCACACAGGATGTGGAAATGGTGATTTGAAGGTGTAGGTGCCTCTCCCTTTTCAGTCTAGTCTGGTTCTTCAATGCTGTGGCCAGTGTCATTTGGTTGGTGAGATGAAAGATGTGTGGAGGACTGGATAAAGAAAAAAGAGGGCTTCCCCAGAAGCCTACTTTCCGGATTAGGACTTCTTCACTTTGGCCCATGTAATTTTAACTGGAGGGAAGGATCTGCTTCCCCGCCTCCCCGCAATCACTCACTGGCAATCACTCAGGCCTTGCTGGTTTTTAAAGGTCTGTTGGTCTCTTAGAAGCAGAGACTGGCCCAGAGTGCCATGGAAATTTGATCATTCCATAAAGCCAACTTGAGGCCAAGTAAACTCTCCTTAGACTACTAAGCCTGTACGAAGTCATTCCCCAGTGAAAAAGATTTCACAAATGTTAAGATAGAATATCACTTCACGTTTTTTCCACAGTATTGAAATATGGCTATTTGTCTTTTTGCTGACTTTGAAAACTCCTGAGAGGATTGAGAACAATATCTGGGAGAGCTCTAGTACAGGGGGATTGCGTGGTGTTCTGATAATGTAGCCTATTATGGAAGGTTCTCAAACATTTTAATATTGGTGCTGGTCTTAGTAACTCTAGGGAAGAATGCATGCAAAGACTTCAAAAAATTGTTCTTTTATACAAACTTATTTTGGGGTTGAGCTATCTGGCTTTATTGTCCACCCACCCCTACCCCTCAATCAAGATGTGTTTTCAGTTTTTTCTTTTGTTTATAAAAGTTCTTCATGATGTGAGATTATGAAAGTCCGCACACACCATGGAGGCAGGGGAAGCCCAGCAGAGAAACCAAGCACAGGCCCTAGCTGTGTGTGCAGGGAGCTGGCTGGCTGGCTGCCTGAGTCTCGGGATAACTCCAACTGGAAATTTCTACCCTCAGCTAATTCCTAAACAGCCTGCTGGGATCTGAGGAGGAAGAGGTAAGGGGGACAGGGTGGAGACAGGGACAGTTGCTTATAGATGCTAAAGTAGCATGCAGCTGTATGGTAGATATTTACTATTTATCCTAGTTCTTAAGGTGGGTCCAAGGAATTCTTTTTTCTCCTTTGAGATAATTATTTTAATTATAAGTCCATATTAAGAAAGCCAAATTCCTTTTAGCATTTCCTTGCATCAAGGAGTTTTCTGATTAGTGGGTAAGCGGTGTTGCATCTGGAGATTGCTGGGCCCTGCCACTTTCCTAGGACCACAGGGTACCCAGGAGAGAATGATTTCAAGGTGAGGAGGTCTGTGTCCTCTCCAGAGCCGCAGATGAGCCTGGAGAGCTGCTGTCTGGGCCACGGGGACATATTTTGGGAGATGCCGGAATCTGAGCGACTTGGGGTTGTTTCTATGGGGTATTGCACAGGTCAACCTTCTTGAAATTGAAGCTTTGTTATGTATCTCAGGGGCTGACTTGAGTGAGACTGTTTCCCTGGCATGCATCCCTGTAACTTCTGGGAATCGAACCCTGGTCTCCCACATGGAAGGTGGGCATTCTAACCACTGAACTACCCATGCACCCCTCTCCTTTCATCTTATCTTTCATCTTCATGACCTTCCATCCTTACAGCCACTCTATGGGGGTCCTTACCCCCATTTCATAGGAGGGGATCAGAAAGGCTAAGGAAATTATCCAAGGCTGTGTAGTCAGGAGGTGTCAGAGCCAGGATGCAAATGCAGGGCTATTTATTCCAAGCCCTGAGCCTGTGGGAATCCTTCCCGTGGGAAAGCACCTTCCGTGGCTTTGGTGGGTTGGAGGAAGGAGGAAAGGGGCTGAGGTTTCTTAGAGCCCCTTTGACCCCGAATTAGTTGCATCTGGATGTACAGCTCATAGAAAACAGCACTGTCATCTCATTACTGGACGAGGCACTGTTTTCGTTCATGCATCATTCATGCTTTGCAGCAGTTAATTCCTGACAGTTGCAGAGCTTCCCACTCCACCTATGCTGACACAGCTTACTGCTGTTTAGTACTGGGGGTTGGGGGGGAGCCCTGTCCAGGAAGTGACTGTGTTGGTGAGGAGCTTCCAAGAACCCCAGCTGTTAGGCAGGGTGTCTTTTCTCTATTTGCTTTGCTGCCTGGCTCCTGGCTCAGTGCTGAGCCTCTAGAGGTCTGGAGAGTTCCATATCTGATGCCACAAAGGGTCTGGGACATAGCCCACCCCTTCTTTGCATATGTCCTCTCTCTGTGGAATTTTTTCTATTGGCTCCTTTAAATAATAAAAAAAAAGCCTCCTCAGGTGAGGGAGGGTGGGACAAAGCCTGAGCTCCTGTGATAAGAGACTAGGAATTTGCCGCAGGTGTTACTGCTGAGTGTTGAGTTCCAGGACATCTCTAATTCTATTCAGATTCCAACTGATGGAAAGTCAGGCAGATGGAAAGAAAGTTGTCTGTTAGGGAGCCATCTCAGGAAAAAAACACAAAACCAATACAGAACATTTAAGCTTGGAAAAATTGAGGGCTTACATCTTCTGGAGCTGAATTCTAAAAATTTTTTTTTACATGCTGTATGATGGGGTCATATTTCATTCTTTTTCCATGTGAGTATCCCATTATTGCAGCACCATTTGTTGAGTTTTTCTTTGGGTTTTTTGTCTGCTTGCTTTTGTGGGGGGGGGGCGGGGAGGGGGAGTAGAGTACATGGTCCAGGAATCGAACCCTGTTTCCCACATGGCAGGTGAGCATTCTACCACTGAACTACCCTTGCACCCCCTTAATTCTAAATTCTATGTTTCCCACATCTCTACGAACAGAAATCCCTTCCATGAAAAAAGTACATTTAGCATATATGGCTTTGGGGGAATTTTTTTCCTTCAGCTTTTAGACAAAAATTCTGCCATCAATTGAGTGTAAAGAGCCATGCAATTTGGTTGCAAGACAACTTGAATCAACTGAGGAAGCATGCCAGACAACATTTGCAATGGAGATCTTTTATTGCAGTGCCTAAGCAATGCCTTGAGCTGCAGAATTCCTCTCTGAAATTTCCTTCTTTGGGTTTTCCATCCACACGCCCTTTCAGGTTGTATCTCATGCTGCTTCTCTAGAATCCTCAGACCTTCCTTACAAGCTTCTTTTTAAAATTTTACTCTTTCCCCTTTCCGGGTTTGCAGTAGAACATTGCTAAGTTATAATCCCTGCTGCTATGACTGTAGACTCCTTCAGCATTTCCAGAATGTGTCCACACCTATTTTATTTTATTTTCGTCACAAGCAATAAGTATGGCAGAGAGTGGGGTCTTGGGAAAAGAACTTGATGCTTATGGGTTATGTTTTCCACCTTACTTATTTTGGAGAAATGTCAGTAGGGTTCAATTATGAAAACAGTTTGCTTCTTGTTAATGCTTGTTGCATTCTCCATAATTTGCCTTAATTCACTACTCTCTTGTTTCAACCACACCAGCACTTGGTACTTGAATTGCATTGCTGAGATAGACTGGAAAGGGTGGTGGTTGGAGGCTGGTTGGTGAGAATTGAGCTGATTGTTCTAAGGTGTGGGGGGAGGCAAGCCCTGGGGTGCCCCCATTTGAGATGGGTGGTGTGGTGAAAGGGTTCTAGGAGATGAGATAGAAAAGTTGGCTTCTGGTCTCAACTTGACCACCACCTAGTCCTGTGAGTTACGCAAGTCACTTAACCTCTCCAAGGCACATATTCTTCATCTCTATGATAGAGGGTTGTGGGGAAGCCCAAGTGAGATAAGGCAGCTTTTAGATACAGACATCAGGTCTGCTTGGGAGGAATGTGGAGTGACCTCTCATGGTTGTCAACCTTTGCTGCTGTTGCCTAACAGTGGCTCTTATCTTTGAATGCAAAGACTTGGAGAATTTGAAGTTAAGATTTACCAACACCTTAGAGCAAGACCTACGTTCTTAAGAATTAAATTAAAAAACCATCAAACTAGGAAATCATTAGGAAAATGAAATAACTAAATTCATAGCGATTGCTTGGGAAGGCAGAGTGAGCGGGATGATTTCTTTGGGGAATATGGGTAAATGTTTATGGTCAATTGAAAGTAAATTCTCCAATTGCCTGTGGGCCCTTGTTTCTGGTTCTGTGGGTGTTAAGTGCCAATAGATCCATTGTGTCAGTAGTGGGAGATCAATAAAGAAAGGTGAGTGGGACCCCCCATGTTGCTGTTGGTGATGGTTGGCAGTCTCCCACCCAGCCCCAGACATGTTGCTTTACTTCCTCACATCTAGGAAAAAATCCTCTTCTTCATGTTGGACAATGTCAAGATGCTACTGATTTTTCTTGGGTGTGAATGAAGTGGTAGACAGTGTCCACAACAGCTAACCAGGGTTTTATATACTGATTTTTTTTTTTTAAAGCATAAACCTCACAAACAGTGTTCAGATTGCTTCCAGACAGCCACCCAGATGTTCTGATTTATTGCTGCTTACATGTCTTTTTAAGTGCTTCAGTCCTCGAGGAAGTGGTTTTTCTGGACATGACTTTTCCTCTTTGCAAAGAGAATTTTCCTGGTAGAACCAAAGAGAGGGATGTGGCAATTTCAATATTGCAGCAGTTCGTGCTGAAGGGAAAATAATGGAAGGATTAAAACGGAATACACCAACAAACTTTCTTCTTTCTTTCCTAGTTTCAAGGGGGTGATGAGTGTGGAAAGAAGTAGGAAGGGTTCCAGCTGACCAAATTCCTAGTTTGAAAATGCTGTCGAAGGCAAACTTTTCTGGGTGTGTCATTTAGTAGGACTCAGCTGCTGTTATTATTATTTTTTTTTCCCCACCTAAGGAAAGATTAGAGAATATGCCTGAGAATTCTTAGTAGTGTCAGCATTTCAGGACAATATATTTTATTACACTTTTATTATAGAAATTCAAGTTTGGTTGAAGGAAAAGCAGTTTAGGTGAAGCCGTCTCTATTTAATCATTTTGATAAAAGTGAATCTCTATGAGACTTTTTGGGTTTTTTCCTGAGTTTTCTAGCCTCTAAACAACTTGCAGCTGACGATGTTCTGCCTATTGTGTAATCTTAATTACAGTTATTTTATAGAGATTTGCTCTCAGTCCCTTATAAAACAGGGTACTAGATATTTTCATCTTGCTGGAGGTTCTTTCCCGATGTTAGAAGTTAATGAGTCAGGGACTTAAAAATCTTTTCTAAACTGTCATGGTAAAAATGCAGTTTGTTTTTATGCTCACTAAGGCTTTTCCACTCAACGCCTTCTCCGCGTAACTTGAAGGAGGAGAACGAAGTTTGTGGCATGGTGATTACAACAGAGTGGGGGCGAGAGTTTCACAATTCAGGACTTAGCTGGGGAGGGCTTTTCGCTATTCAAACTTTTCTGTGGTTCGCGTTAGCATTGAACCCCAAAGAGCTCACACGTGCCAGGTGAGTGAAGGTCTTGGGCAGGGCATTGTCAAGCCTTTCTGAGTACTTTTTCTTTTCTTTTTTTTTTTTTTTTTTTGACATTCCAGAATCTTGAACTGGGCCTGCAATCCCCGAACATTTTTCAGGCCTGATTGGTGGGTCAGGGTGGCTGGCCTTGGAGATTTTCCTGCAGCTTTGAGCTGAGAGTAGTACTTTCCAGCAAGAGGATGCTGGCTCAGTACCCCGGCTTGGTCCCGATAAACGCTGCATGCTCTCTGCATCCATCACACATTGCATCACTTTCTGGCCACTCGAGATATTTGGGAGTCATTCATTCTGTTGCATAATTGCGGGAAAACAGCTTGCAAGATAAAACAGATTTCCTTCTCACCAATGATGCAGGAGTTTTAGAAAGTAGAAATACCACTTGTGGTTTGTTGCTCCTGAACCAACCAGTAAGGTCTTCTTCTAACCAGTTGTTGTCAGAGAGGCTCATGTCTGGAAGACAAATAATCCCAATCAATAGTCACTTTTTTTTTTTTTTGACGTTTCAGACTTTTAAAGATATTTAAGATCAATTGAAAATAACACAAATAGTGATTTTTTTCAATGTAGGTGGACTAAATGCTCCAATTAAAGCCACAATAATTGACTCTATTAAAACTGTATGATGTCTGTAAGAAATAGGTGAATAGTAAAAGGATGTACAAATATATACCTGTACATATAACCATATAAATACTTCCATACAAAAAAGCACTATTAGAAAAAGTAAATTTCTGTATTCCAGAGATATGAAGGACAATATAATATACAATAGAGCTAATTTTTCAGAAAAGTATAAACATCTTTTAGGCTTCAAAATGCAAATCAAAGTTTGACAGAATTAAATGAAGTATTTTTTTTAATAACGGCAATGTTACTTTTTGTTTTATTTTCACAATGTTAAATGTGAAACATCTTTCACACTTTGCATTATTTCATACAAAATGGCAATTTGAATGCAGTTATTTTTTTTAAAAAATGATCTTTTGTCTTCTTTCATCATTGATCCCATACCTTTAAAAGTACAAAAATAAATATTAGGCCTGATTTCCCAGCTAATCATGCATAAGAAGAGAAATCCAATACATTAAAAAAAAAAAAAAGCCCTTTAATGGAATCCTCATTTTGCAACTCTGACAGAGATTTGATGCTGCTGATTTTGGTTTCTACTTAATTGAGAGATGCTACTGGATAGTCAAGACTATCTAGAGATTTGCTTTCAGTCCTGGAGAAATTTTAAAACACCCTAATGCAGAGATCATTATTTTTTATTAATTAAAAAACAGCTTTATTCTTATATTAAAAATGGTATAATTTAGTGTTTTGACATACATATACACTTGTGAAACCAATACCACAATCAAGATTGGGAACCTATCTGTTGCCCCCAAAAGTTTTACACTGCCCCTTGGCAATCCCTCCCTCTTGTCTCCCCCCACAGCCCCCTCCCCAGGCAGCCACTGATCTGCTTTCGGTCCCTCTGGGTTGGTTTGCATTTTCTAGAGTCTCATATAAATGGTGTCATACAGTTTGTATGCTTAGTGATAATGATGCTTTTTGGGGGGTGGGTTCTGGCTTCTTTCATTTCAGCTTAATTATTTTGAGATGTACCTCTGTTGTACCACATTTCTTTGTGTGCCAGTTTGAAAGGATTTATGCATCCTAGAAAAGCCATGCCTAATCCTAATCCGGTTTTGTGGAGGCAGCCATCTCTGTTAAACCCTATGCGGTACTATATGTTGGAAAGTTGATTAGATTATCTCCACAGGGATGTGACGCGCCCGATTGTGGGTATTAACTTTTGAATAGAGGGAGATGTGATTCCACCCATTCCAGATGGGTATTGATTAGTTTACTGGAACCCTTTAAAAGAGGAAACATTTTAGAGAGAGTCGCTTTTAGAGTCATGAGACAGGAGAACCATAAGAGCCCACACAGCCAGAGACTTGGAGATGAAGGAAAACGCTCCTGGGGGAGTTTCATGGAACAAGAAGCCTGGAGAGAAAGCTAGCAGATGTCACAATGTTCACCATGTGCCTTTCCAGTTGAGAGAGTGAACCTGAACTTCATCGACCTTTCTTGGGTGAAGGTAACCTCTTGTTGGTGCCTTAATTTGGACATTTTTGTAGACATGCTTTAATTGGGACATTTTCACAGCCTTAGAATGGTACACTTACAATTTAATAAATTCCCCCTTTTAAAAGCTGTTCTGTTTCTTGTATATTGCATTCTGGCAGCTAACAAACTTTATTGATGAGGTTTATATTCTTCTGTACTGTATAGTATTCCTTTATATCTACGTGCCACCTATGTGTGTGTATATATATATATTTTTTGGCTTTTGAAAAAGGGAATTTAGTAAGTTGCAAGTTTACAGTTATATAAGGCTGTGAAAATGTTCAAATTAAAGCAAGGCTATAGAAGTGTCCAATCTAAGGCAGATACCTTGGTTCAAAAAGGGTGATGAAGTTCAGGGTTGCTCTCTCAACTGGAAAGGCACATGGTGAACATGGCAATGACTGCTAGCTTTCTTTCCAGGCTTCATGTTTCGGCTCCAGAGGTCTCTGGCTGTGTGAGCTCTTGTGACTCTTGTATATAGTTTTATAGCTAAAGACTTATGATGAAATGCAGAGTGTGGAAAACTGTTTATACTGACTGTAGGCTACTTGTGATTTTTCTGCACAACTGAGATGATGAAGACATAATGATTTTGAACGGTAGATCAAATCATAATGGAGGGAAACAACACATTTCACACGGATAGCCCTGGAAAATGTCGGATGAAAGAGGTGTAATTATCATAGCCTTTTTAAACTAGCAGAAATCTAGTTCTAGGATTGAACTGAGATGTATTATTTGTAGACTCTTGGTTACTCAGTTTCATTAATCAAAACATTCATTTATGTGCAAGGCCTACATTTGGCACAGGACTCGGTCCCACAGGGACATGGCAAGGAACCTGACCTCTTTCTCACCCACTAGAAGTTCATGTCCAGTAAGTGGAATGACATGTAAACAGCAATAATTAGAAAATAAAAGGTAGAAATGAAAATTGCAATAAGAGAAGTGCAAATAAAGTGCTGAGGATGTTGAGAGGAGGAAGAAAATTCTAGCCAAGAGGAATCTGAGAACTTGTTTGAAGGTCCTAAGCAGAGCTTTGAAGGATGTTTCTAGTTGAATATGTGCAGATGCAAGAGAAGAAAAGCCTAAGCCAAGAAAGAATATGAGCAAAGAGACCAGAGGTGGGAAACAAAGGTACCTCCACAGGGAATAGGAGTAGCTCCACTTGGGAGTATAGGATGCACAAAGAGGAGTTTGGGGAGGAAAGTTCAATGGTGGACTGAGGCTGGATGGTAGAGGATTTAGAACCCCAAATTCTTGAGTTTCCTAGAGCTGCCATGATAAAGCACCACAAACCAGGTAGCTTATAAAAACAGACACTTATTGTCTCAGTTCTGAAGCTAGAAATGCAAAATCAAGGTGTCATCAGGGTCATGCCCTTTCTGAAGGCTCCAGGAGAGAATCCTTCCTTACCTCTTCCCAGCTTCTGGAGGCTCCTGGCAATCCTTGGCAATCCTTGGCTTGTGGCAGCATATCTTCAAGCTCTGCCTCTGTCTCCATGTGGCCATCTTCCCTCTGAGGCTGCCTGTGTCCAAATTCCCTTCTTCCTACAAGGACACCAGTCATATTGGATTTAGGTCTCCTACTGATCCAGTATGACTTCATTTTAATGAATTACATCAGTAAAGACCCTATTTCAAATTTAGGTCACTTTCTAAGGGTCTGGGCAGATGGGAGCTTTGGATGGACACTATTCAACCCAGCACACCAGAGTTGGGAGTTCAGACTTGATTCAGGCAAATGGGAGGTTCAGGATTACATAAAACTATGCTCTGGAAGGTTGATCTGGCCACGTGAGCACAATGGGTTGAGTGAGAAGAGAATGGTGGGGGAGGGGAAGGGTGGGCCCCCATAGGAATCTGGAATGGGAGCAGTGGGGAGGATGGGATGCAGGGCTGATGAACAGGTGACTGTTGGACCCAGGACTTCAGCTCCTCTAGCTGTTTAGTGACACAGCACCCTTGCTGGGTTCTGAGGACATAGGAGGATTTGGCATGGATTCTGTTTAGTTCCTTATTCAGGTTATTGGTAAAAAGGACCATGCATCATGAAAGAAGGTGAATTCGCTCACTGACTGTTGTTGGAGGTATATAGGATTGTTTTTACCCATAGGACAGTCAGTACCTCGTTACCCGTCGCCTGTAATAATCAGGAATGAACATAACCCTTTATGTGGGTAGTTGAATCCATGATGATGGAAGGAACCCATATTTTTAGCCTTCCTACAACTCTTCTTTTTTTGCCTTTTGGTAAATAATCTTTCATCTACATAAAGCTCTATAGTTTCAGAGTGCTTTAATCAGCTATTTTCTAACTTCCTTCTTCTACTACTTGGGAGGTAGAAGCGTGGCAAATATTGTAAACCCTAATTTTTATTTGAGGAAACTGAGGATTAGAGATATTTTGGATCTTGCCTGTTTTTATAGCAGGTCCTTGGCAGTGGGGATGAGAACCACTCCTCTTTTTAGGGATAATAGAATTATATGTTTATTCTCCATACAGACTTCATGTAATTATGATTGTTCTGTAGTGGGTACTTATGATGCAAGGAAAGCCGTAGCGGGCATCTGAGCACCTAGAACTTGCTGGATGAATGGATTTGAGAAGGCACGTAGCGTTTCTAACTTGTCTTCTCTTCTGTTGTTAAGACTCATTTGCACGGAGTTCAGATTTCAGTTTTCAGTCATGGAGACTGTAAGTTTGGACAACTGTGGTCTGTCCATGATTTGCATTCTTAAAATGGAAATTGTGACGTACGTATATAGTCTTTGAAAATAACTCTTAATCCTCAATTAAAATGCAGTGGCTTGTAACTAAAATGAGGGTTTGGGATATGGTGGATTCCGGTTAAATCTAATCATGCGAAGTAATGATAGAAATTGTAATTGAGATTACTGAACTAAACTTTAGAAGTTTTTGC
>PVIY010022289.1:30411-41183 GCA_004026745.1 Myrmecophaga tridactyla | reverse complement strand
CTGTGTGTTCGGTCACTATCGTGTTTCCAGGAGCTATTCTGTATTGTTTCTGGTTATCTAGTAGTTGTTCTGGAGGACGAACTAAAACGCGCACCTTGCTAAGCCGCCATCTTGGCCCCCCCCATCAGGTTTAATTTTCATTCAAATGTCTTGAAACCTTCATGGCCTTCCATTTACTAGTTAGGGCCATCAACTAGTTTTTTGGCTTCAGAGGAGGGATTTTCTTCCTTGCCAATACTTCTGTTGCGTAAGGATTGATGACACCAACTGAATTTCTTAAGTGATCTTGGACCTTAAACAATCTCAGACCAATATTACCCAAATTGTTGCCTATATTCAGCAAATGCCTTTGCCCTTCTTTGATTTATTTTCCTGTTGGCTCCTATCTGCTTCAGGGGTTTGTTATATTCTGTAGCTGAGGACTTTCTGTTGCTTTTCCTGGCACTCTTTTTCTTTTTCAACATTTTTTATTGTGAAATATAACATATATACAAAAAATATGTTTCAAAGTATATTTTAACAAGTAGTTATAGAACAGATTTCAAAGTTTGGCATGGGTTATACTTCCACAATTTCAGGTTTTTCCTTTAGCTGCTCCCAGACACGGGAGACTAAAAAGAAATATCAGTATAATGATTCAGTAGTCATACTCATTTGTTAAATCCTAGCTTATCTGTTTTAACTCCTCCTCCTTCTTTGATTCTTCTCCCTATCTTTAGTGATGTTTGGGTTATGTCTATTCAACCTTTTCTCATCTTGAAAAAGGGTATCGACAATATGGAATAGAGGGATGCATCTGGTTGATGTTATTGGAGAGACCAGCACCTCTGGGTTTCAGGATCCTGACACTCTTTTTATTGTGACTACTCTTCACCCTACTTTATAGGATCTGTTCCTTGAGATTTGATTGACCAGGAATACCTAATGGAAACTGTTGGCTTCTCAATTTTTTACCCCTTGAGTAAGGGGCTGGAGTGTGGTATATTCTGAGGGTACATTATGGCTATAAAATTAACGATAGCCAGTAGGCCTAACAAAGCCTCTCACAAAGCTGACAGATGCTGTGTGTCACTTAGGAGTATGATGACGCCCTAGCCAGTGGATTTCCACAGTCAAGGCCACCTCAGCACAGCTGTAAGTTTAAGAAACATCTAAATAAGGAATATAGCTTGGATTCCCTTGATGGAAGAAGCACTTGGTAAATGACCTAGAATGAGTGTGGTATAAGAGATGGAAAGCCTCCCAGTCAGTTAGTTGTATGACCTTCTGACTGTATCAGTGCCCATGACATTGGTCTGTTCCTGCTGTTACTCATGTAACAACACTGTTTAAGTAAATTTGTGAGAACATCATCAGCTGGTGCCTGAGACTCATCTTTTTTGAACCAAGGGGAAGACATTGCCCTTGGGAACTCTACAGTTTGAGACCTCCAAACATGACACTCTGTTTTCTAGGTTTGCTGCAGTGAACACATATCAGTTTTATAGTTAGAAAAAAAAAGAGGCTTTTTAATAGAAAAATTGTCATAAGTTATCATGGTCAGGTTCATGTGTCAACTTGGCCAGGTGGTGGTGCCTGTTTGTCTGGTTGGGTAAGTGCTGGCCTGTCTTTTGCTATGAGGACATTTCATAGAATTAAATCATGATCATGTCAGCTGTATCTACAGCTAATTGCATTTGTAATCAGTCAAGGGGAGTGTCTTCTGCAATGAGTGATGCTTAATCTAATCACTGGCAGGTTTTTAAGGAGGATTCAGAAGAGATGGTTTCTCTTCCTTCTTCAGTTGGTGAGCCTCTCCTTCATCGGAGTCATCAGCTTCACAGCCTGCCCTACAGATTTTGGACTCTATGTTCCCACGGTTATGTGAGACATTTTTAATTTGGACTCTACATTCCTACGGTTATGTGAGACACTTCTATTAATTTTATATCTATGGATATTTCCTGCTGATTCTGTTTCTCTAGAGAACATTAGCTAATACGTAAGTCATATTTCTTGCCCCTCTTAGGCTTTGGATTTTATTAACTGAATAAGTTTACTAGAGTATATGAATCAAAGGATTGGGACAGAGTTTAAGAAGTTATCTCATCTACTTCTGATAGGATTTCACTGTTGAATTTCAGACAAATATTGTTTGGCCCTGTTCTAGTTTGCTAGCTGCCAGAATGCAATATACCAGAAATGGAATGGCTTTTTAAAGGGGGGGATTTATTCAGTTGCTAGTTTACAGCTCAGAGTCCATGAAAATGTCCCAATTAAAGCAAGTCTATAAAAATGTCCAAGCTAAGGCATCCAGAGAACAATACCTTGTTTCCAGAAGGCTGATGACATTCAGCATTTCACTCTCAACTGGGAAGGTGTGTGGTGAACATGGTGATGTCTACTAGCTTCCTCTCCAGGCTTCTTGCTTCATGAAGCTCCCTGGCGGCATTCTCCTTCTCATCGCCAAAGGTTGCTGACTGGTGGACTCTGTGGTTCTCTCATCATTCTCTTGTGGTTCTCTGGCTCTCTCCTTGTCCTCAAAAGGGACTCTTTGCAAACTGTCTCCTCTTTTATAGGATTCCCGCAAACTAATCAAGACCCACGTAGAATGGGTGGAGACATCTAATCAAATTTAATACCCACAATTGATTGAGTCACCTCTCCATGGAGATAACTTAATCAAGCTTCCAACCTATAGTACTAAGTAAGGATTAGAAGAAACTGTTGCTCTCACATGATTGACATGGATTAGAACATGGTTTTCCTAGGGTACATAAATCCTTTCAAACCTGTGCAAGGTCCAGACAAAGCTTGTGCAAAGCATGGGTTGGTGCCACTGCAAGATAAAAAAACACACCAGGCACAGAAGCAGACATAGATTTATTAGGGCTTACCAACAGGAGAGAGTCACTGGTGGTGGCTGTCCAGAGAGGTAATGCTCTGCAAAGGGGTAGCAGTGCAAGGGACAATATGTATATGATTTTAGAACAAACACATTCCATATAGTATGAGGACATTGGACCTCTAATATAATCATTAGAGGGGTTTAAGACCTGATGTTTTACTAAGATTAATATTTAGGACTAAGATACCATCAGTGCTGTTTTACATCTGTGATTACATTCTTCTCTCTCTGGGGATATTGTCTTCTTTCTTGATCTTTGTCCTGGTTAAGCAGGCTGTTACATGCCCAGGCTTTCATTTCCATTTAGGAGTAGGCCAGAGCCCTGGACTGCCACAAATGTATTCCTTTTTTCAATATTAAAATTTTGGGTTGTGTTTTTTTTCTTTGGTACCTTAGTAATTTCAGGTTCTGTTGTCTTATTGAGTCTTCCACAGAATATGGATAATGGCTGGTTATCATTTTGTTCCTAATGACAATGGTTATGTATAAGTTAAACCAACAATTATTTATTGGGCACTGGGTAGGTAAAATGGAATATAGAAAAGAAGTATATTTCTGAATTCTGGCCCTCAAAGAGATTCCAGTTTAGGGCAATGAGACTAAGTTCATCAAATAGTTAAAATTATTCATCAGTACTGAGTTAATGTCAGTAGTGTGATATTGACCAAACTTTCCATAAGAGTTTAGACATCATTTCTTTCAGTCTTAGCAACTCACAATTACATTTCTTCAAAAATTCTTTATTGAGCCATTTTCTAAACTTCAGCTTCATGGTGCTGAATTTAATTCAGAAACCAGGAGCACCTTCTGTCAGAGGGTCCCAACTTGGCTGTATGCCAGAACCATCTGGGGTGCTCTGATAAAACTCCAGACATTTCAGTCTACCCCAAGATACTAAATCTCCCTAAGTAGTTCTAAAATGCAGACAGTGTTGAGAACCATGTGCTCAATGAAGAACATTTGTAGAAATGTGAGTTGCTAAGACTGAAAGAAAGCACGAGGTCTAAAATCTTATTGAAAGAGCATTTATTCTAGAATAATGACATAAGCCTGGGTATGGAAGGACAGTGGGGCAGCAAAATTGTGCCTATTTTTCTAATTTTGCCCTGTTAGGAATCCAGTGGCAAGAGGCATCACATGCCCATTTACCCTTAGATCTTTCCTTAGATATGCATGTGGTGGGAAAGGGGTCTCTTCCTGCCTAATTCTTAATCCACTAGTAAGGTTATAGGGACCCTTCCCTCTCCTACTTCCTCTGGAGAAATAGTAATAGTTGTCATCTATTGAGCCCATATTGTCTACCAAGTACTTACATACATTATCTCTGGTCCACACCAGAACCTCAAATGACAATTACTTTACAGACAAGGAAACAGGCTCATGTAGGTTGAGTTTTTGATCCTTTGTTACACAGGAAATGGCAAAATTGGGATTCAGAGCCTGCTCTGCCTGATTGCATTACCTGTGTTTTAAGTCTGTGATATCCTGGTGCCTGCCTCCCTGCTGCTCCCTCAGATGTTTCCTCTCCTTACTGGAGCACATTCCACATCTTTTATTTTTCTTACTTCAGTGTATGACTGTGCAGACATGTGCCTAAAATAGAGCCCCACAAAAAGCTGGGTTTTGCCTCTTTTTTTAAAAAATTCTCCTTTCAGGGAACGCTGTGAGGAGCTCCGAGTTGAATTGCTTTCTCTGCATCGGAAGAAAGTGTGTGAGGAGCGGAAAGCACAGGTAGCCTTTAATGAGGAGTTGAAGAGGCAGAAACTGGTGGCAGAGCAGATGTTCTCAAAACTTTGGGAGGAAGACCAATTAGCCAAGGAAAAGCGAGAAGCCCAAGAGGCAAGGAGGCAGAAAGAGCTGGTGGAGAACACACGCTTGGGGCTAAATGCCCAGATCACCACCATCCAGGTGCAAAGGCAGGCAGCGCAGCGGCTGAAGGAAGAAGAGGCACGCCTTGTGGTGGGTTTTTTAAAATGTCTGCTGGGAGATGATCAACTCGATGGGTATTGTGCACAGTTTGCAGGCCTCTTACTGTGCAATTTGTCTAATGGCATGTGCTGGCAACAGACCATGGATATCAATGTCCAGCTAATAGAGCCATCCCACTGGATGGGACTTTGGGCAAGTGACGTCACTACTGTGACTCGGTTTTTTCCTTTGAAAAATGAGGCGAAAGGCACTTGTCTTTGTTATGAGAATGAAAGGAGATAATCATTGGCAGTGACAAGGAGGGCTAGTGGGGTTTTGTCAGCACCCCTCCCTGCCCCCCTTCTTTTCTCAGTCCTGTCTAACGTGCTTTACAACAGCTACAGATCCCCCCACCAATGCCCTTCCAACGTGATTGCTGCCCCAACCATATAGAAATTAGAGATGTGTGAAAGCACTTAATAAAATAGCAGTTTTATATGTATATATAAAGTTTTCAACAACTGACCCTTTAATACCACTAAATTCAGTAGGAAAGTATTCGTTTCCTGACAAATCCCAAGTATCGAAATTTGGGACCATAAGAAATGTCAAAGGTATTTCAGAACCACAGAAGCCTTCTCTGGTTCTGAGTCTGTTTTACACTGAAGAGTTTAGTAGAAGGTGTCTAAATATTTTAGCTCTTCCAGAAAAATCAAAATGATGACCCCCAAACTGCTTTACATATACCCATTCTCTAGTGTAAGACACGTAGCTCTCTCTCTTTCTACTTTTCTTTGGGATAAAAAAAAGAAAGCTTTTAATTTTGAAATAATTGCAGACTCACAAGAAGTTATAAAATTAGTTCAGAGAATTCTTGTGTGCCCTTCATCCAGCTTCCCCCAATAATATCTTATATAACCAAATATTTTATATACATAACATTATATATAGCATTTATCAAAACCAGGAAATTGACATTTGTGCAATATTTTTATCTAAAGTTTTCCCTTGTTTAACTGAACTCAAGTCTTACTCATTTTACCAGTTTTTAAATCTACTCTTTTGGGAAGAGGGGTATAGTTTTGTAAAATATTATAACATAGTGTATCGATTCCTGTAACCACTACCACCATCAGGATACAGAACTGTTCCATCACCCCCAAAGAAACTGCCTTGTTCTACTGCGTTACAGTTACACTTTTCCCTTATCCCTAACCTCTGGCAAGCACTGACAGCTTCCCTATCACTATTATTTCATCATTTTGAAAATGTTACATAAATTTCCCTTTGTGTTTTGTTATGACATTTTCAAATAAGTACCATGGTGGAGAGTACAGTGAACCCCCATGTATCCATCTCCAGGCTTTAGCATCTTTCAAAGTTGTCATATCTGTTTCTTCTATCCCTTCTTCCCATTTTTTGTTTTGAAGCAAATCCTAGATGTTATGTAATTTTCCCTTTAAATACATCTTAAATATGCATCCCAACAACAACATAAATAAGAACATTCTCTTACATAATACAATTATCAGACCTAACAAAATTAGCAATCCTTTCTTTTTATAATCTAAAATCAGCTTCAAATTTCCATCATTATCTAAATTATTTTATCTTTAAATTAGGATCCAAACATCTCTGTTAGGAAGAATGGCTATTACTCCTTCATACCAGCACACGTTTGAGATTAAAAGGAATGGTAATACTTCATTTTGTCAACATGACACCTATAAAATTGTCCTGGCTAAACAAGACCTATAATCAACTGCTTTTAGGTTTCTTTTACTCTTAATACTCTCTGTCCATCCCCATCTGTCTTATACTCTGCATTTCGCAGATTGCTGCCTCCTGGTGTAGTTAACCTTATTTTTTTTGAAAAGTGACACTTGACATTCCGGTGACTTTCATGTTTGGTATCAGCTGCTTCTCCTTAGATCTGCAGAGCACTTTCACTTATCTCCTTTGACCTGTACAATTCAATGAAGGTTTACTGCATGAGGCATTATGGAAAAATTTAGCTTAAAACTCCTCTTTCACAAACCAGTAATCATGATTTTCATGGCTATTCTGACTCTCAATTAAATTAAGCTCAATTGGAAACTGTGTTCCATCCCCACTGTTAAGGCCTCTCCTGTCCCAGGTGCTGGGCAAGTACTTATCCTATCCAGGAGGGTTCAGTTGCCTCTGGCAGGAAGACAATGCCTCAGTTTTCACCTTTCCAGATTTTCTACCTAACCCACAATGCCCAAGATCATCTGCCCCCCAGTTAAAATTGCTTGGTTACCCAGGAAATTAAGCCACCAAGGAGGGTCAGAAAGATAAGAAATGTAGGGGTGGTAGGATATTTTTTTAAAAAACAAGCACATAATGCTTACATTTTAATTTTGAATATTTAGCTGATGTACTCTTTTCCATTTTTAAACTCATTGCTGCTTAATATTCTATCCAAATATAGATGTGCAGATGTACATGGAAGAATAAAAACTGGAAAGCCAGTGTACCAAAATGTGGGAGGGTGATGAGTACTGGGATTAAAGGTAATCTCTCTTTATGCCTTCTGCATTTGCTGAGCTGTACAAGTATTTATTACTTTATAGTCATACACACACAATGAAACAGATTTTCACAAAGCCTTCTTGCTGACTCAGCAGTGAAGGCAAATTTTATGTTTTACTAGTCCCTCTAAATCCAGATTTGTGTGCTTGTGTTTCCAAGAAATCCATCATTCTCATCTCTTAAATGAAATGGCATTAACTTGTCTTGTCCAACTGTTCTGATGCAGTCATTATTTTCATTACTGTTTTACCTTAGGAAAATGAAAATGCACAGGTTAAACTTGAGAATGAACAGGAAAAGCTAAAGAAACAGAAGACAAAACAAGAAATCAGAGCCTTTTTGCAAAAAGCCCTCCAAGAGAAAATGGAGCATATTCAGCAGGAATACAGAGAAGAGCAGGACTTGAATATGAAGCTTGTGCAAAGGTCCCTTCAAGACTTACAGGAAGAGGCTGATAAGAAGAAGCAAAAAAGAGTAAGATCTTCAAGTACACTTAATAAAAAGAAGCTCTCAGTCTTGTAGAAGGCAGCCACGTGCAGAGTGAACTGTGACTGTGGGCCTTGAGCCGACAGCACCAGCATTATCTGGGAAGATGTTATAAATTCAAGTTCATGGGCTTCACTCTAGAAACAGAATCTGAGTCAAAATCTAGGCAGGGGCCAGAAATCTGTTTTAACAAGTGCTCCCAGGTGATTCTGATGCTCGTTAAAGTTTGGTAACTTCTATTCTAGATTGTGGTATGAGCACTGTGATAGCAGGAGGAGGCACAGTGAATGGAGCGATTAGGTCCATCTGGAAGTTGGGAGACATCACTGAGAAAGGGTTGTTTGAGTTGTACCTTGAGGGATATGGACAACTTTTTATCAGGCAATAACAGAAAATGCATCCCAGTATTTAATTAGCTTCCTGTTCCCTTGGAGTTCGTGATAAAGTTTTAAGGGTGTTGTGCTTTTCCTACAGGTTCTAGTATTTTTTCTATTATGTAAAACTTTCTCTTCAAGAATTTTTCCTTTTTTTTTTTAGTGAATAATTTTTTTTGCTAGAGAAGTTATAGATTTACAAAAATATGCATAAAATCTATAAAATACACAATTCCCATATACCACCCTATTATTAACACCTTGCATTGGTA
This sequence comes from Myrmecophaga tridactyla, assembly GCA_004026745.1. NCBI lineage: Eukaryota > Metazoa > Chordata > Mammalia > Pilosa > Myrmecophagidae > Myrmecophaga > Myrmecophaga tridactyla. The sequence continues at coordinate 32,703 of PVIY010022289.1, read as the reverse complement.
TGGTACATTTGTTAAAATTCAAGAAAGAACATTTTTATAATTGTACTATTAAATATAGTTCATCATTTATAACAAGATTCACTGTGAGGTACAGTCCTATGATTTATCTTTTAATTTTTATTCTGGTAACATATATACAACCTAAAATATCCCCTTTTAATTGCATTCACATATGTAATTCAGAGGGTACTATTTTTTATGAAACATTGTATTTTGAAATAATTGTCAAATCACATGTTCCATCTCAGACCATATTCATCAGAGCATGGGCTGGTGCTGCTTTGAGACTGAAAAACATGCCAGGCACAGAAGGAAACATAGATTTAGATGTATTGGGGTTTATGAAAAGGAGAGGTTCTCTGGTGGTCACCGATATGGAGGTTTAGCACTCCGTGAGGAATAGCAGAGTGTGTGTGTGTGTGTGTGCGTGTGTGTGTAGGTAATATGTGATTTTGGAGCAAATATATTCCATATAGTATGGGGACATCAGGCCTCTGGTATAATCAATAAAAGGGCTTAACACTTGATATTTTACTAAGATTAGTGTTTAAGACTAAGATATGATCAATGTTGTATTTATGAACATGGTTATATTCTTCCCTCTCGGAAGATTGCTTACTTTCTTGGCCTTTGTCCTTGGCTAAAGCAAGTTTGTGACAGGCCATTTAAGAGGGAACCCGGGCCTTGGGCTTCCCCAGTCCACCTCCCTGTAACAGTCTACCTTGACCGTAAAAGAGACATTGCATCCATATACCCCAACAACAATATGAAAGATAACAGAATAGTAATAATCCAACATATAGGGCAGATAATCCTGTAAAGAAATGTCGCCAAGGCGGAATAAGAGAATTAAACCAAGTAGAAAGGGAATCAGTAGATAATTGATCACTACTGTCTATGTGCTCTTGCATGTGATTTAAAGCTTTTGAAATATTATGTGAGTGATCAGAAATATATACAGCATTGTTTGTTTATAAGGGCTCAGGTTCTGCTGTATTCTGCAGTTAAAATGTCTAAAGCCACCCTATTTTGTAAGACCAATGTCTGTAATTGGTCGTCTCCTCATTTAACAATGCTGCTAATTTACATTCATTAAGCGCCTGAGCTATGTGGTTGGCTAAGGTTGTTAGATGCTTTTTGGCAACCAACACAGCTCCCCCTGGGGCAAGAATAGCTAAAGGATAAAACCACCATGGACTATGCTTCACTCATTATCTAGATTTAACCATTTCCTGATTGGTAGGAGTGTGTGGTAAAGAATCATATATGGCAGGGACATACAGCTGCCCCCATAATCAGAATCCTGTCCAATTATAAGGTAAATAGGGCCATCCATGTTGCCTACAGGTCCATAGCCACCCCATGGGGGAGGCATATGCCCCCTGTCTGTTGGAGGCATTTTGCCGTTGGCAAAGGCAATAATTTTGTAGCTTAATGGTAAAATACAACTCGGAGAGTAATCGTGCCATATTTTGGTTCCCTTTAAGACATTCTGTGAAGTCAGGGGCAATAAGGTCTAAGATTATTGCTTCTACTGCCAGCCATCCTATTCTATCATGTATAGTACACTGTAAGATAGGGCAGGGTTTATTTACTTGTTCCCTCACAAGGTAAAAGATATAAGCCTGAGTGTCATTATAAGATGGTAGTTATATTTTGGTCTTAAAAAAGAAAGTCTCTGTTTTGATTTCTTGGGGTGTTGAATTCTGCCACATCAACATTTTATCTACATAGTCTAGTTAACAGGAGCTATGGTCCAGGGAATACCAGTAGCTCCCAAAGATGGCAAGACCATAGAAAACCAACATTGGCTTCAATTGAAGCCCACTATAGAAAAGGGTTTGCTAGGGCACTATGGGTTAAAAAGAAACATGTTTATGGGAAACAATAAGGGGCAAATCTTGTTGGTCTAATAACATACATGCAAGAATTCCTTCGTAGACAGTAAGGTACCATTGTGGGTAGGTTTTAAATACCAAGTAATCTCTCCCTGTAAATCTTGAGAATCCTCCAATGTGACAACAATTGTTACTCTAGGAATAAGAAGGGTCCACATAGTTATACATAAGGTTCCTGTGTGCTCTAGTTTGCTAGCTGCCAGAATGCAATACATCAGAAATGGAATGGCTTTTAAAAAGGGGAATTGAATAAGTTTCAAGTTTACAGTTTTAAGGCCATGAAAATGTTCCAATTAAAGCAAGTCTATAAAAATGTCCAAATTAAGACACCAACAAGAGGCTACCTTCAATCAAGAAAGGCCAATGAAGTTCAGGGTTTCTCTCAACTGGGAGG
>PVIY010022289.1:0-30311 GCA_004026745.1 Myrmecophaga tridactyla | reverse complement strand
GCTCTCTCCAAAATGTTTCCTCTTTTAAAGGATTCCAGTAAACTAATCAAGACCCACCTGGAATGGGTAGAATCACGTCTCCCTGTAATGAACAGTTGATACCCACAATTGGGCAAACCACATCTCTGTGGAGATAATCTAATCAAGTTTCAACCAAAAGTGCTGAATAGGGATTAAAAGAAATGACTGCTTCCACAAAATGGATGTTCTAGTTTGCTAGCTGCTGGAATGCAATATATCAGAAATGGAATGGTTTTTAAAAAGAGGAATTTAATAAGTTGCTAGTTTATAGTTCTAAAGCCTAGAAAAATGTCCCAATTAAAACAAGTCTATAGAAATGTCCAATCTAAGGCATCCAGGGAAATATAACCTTTTCAAGAAGGCCAATGAAGTTCAAGGTTTCTCTCTCAAGTGAGAAGGCACATGGCAAACACGGTCTGGGCTGCTTTCTCATCTGGAAAGGCATGTGGTGAACACAGTATCATCTGCTAACTTTCTCTCCTGGCTTCCCATTTCATGAAGCTCCCCAGGAGGCATTTTCCTTCTTCATCTCCAAAGGTCACTGGCTGGTAGACTCTCTGCTTCTCATGGCTATGTCATTCTCTGCTCTCTCAGAAATCTCTCTCTTTCTCCAAAATGCTTTCTCTTTTATAGGATTTCAGTAAACTAATCAAGACCCACCCAAATGGATGGAGACATGTCTCCACCTAATCCATTTTAGCAACCACTCTTGATCACTCAAGATCACATCAAGAACACATCAAGATGTGACTCCCTAAGCCATATCTCCAGGGAGATGATGTAATTACAGTTTCAAATTTACCATACTGAATAGGGATTATAAGAAACGGCTGCCTTTACAAAATGGGATTAAGATTAAAACATGGCTTCTCTAGGGTACATACATCCTTTCAAACCAGCACAATGGATTAGGATTAAAAGTGGCTTTTCTAGGGTACATAATCCTTTCAAACCAGCACACCATGGGATTAGAAGGTACCATATTGGGGATAAAATTTTTAACAGGCCTTTTATGTCTAAACTATGGCCATGTTACAATGTTTTGGGTGACTCCTATTCCCAATGAGTTTAAGATTCCTAACTGGCACAGCTGCATAGACCAGCACCAAGGGCAAAGGGCCTCATTTTCACCCTTTTTTATGGCATAGGCAACAAAATTATTATTATTTCACATTTTAGGTTGGCCCTTTAATTTGTATCCTTAATGTTTGAATGGGCCCTGCCATTAGCATTTGAACTGCAGCTGGGGCTGCAGCTTGTGGTGTTGAGTTTGGGTAGGTTAGGGCCTGATAAAGCCTTTAGTCCATTGTTGTAGGGCTTTCTTATCATCTTTCAACTGATCCTTTAGGAGGCCATTCATTCTTTTTGTGAGGCTTGTGCCTGTGAGTTTATAGGGTAGATGAAAAGTCCACATTACATTATGGTCCATAGCCCATGCTTGGGTCATTTGTCCAGTGAAAGGGGCTCCACGATCACTGTCTATATGTGTAAGTATCCCATAGAGGATGCTTACGCTTTCTAGGCATGTATGGGGACTCACTGATTAGCTTTCCTCACTGGAAAATCTGACAGAAACCCATGGCAGTAGATCATACCTTGAAAGCATACTATACCCCTTCCAAGAGCAGAAGGGGGCCGGTGTAGTCTCCATTCACCACCATGTCATAGAAGCCCATGATCAGCCAGTTGTCTCATCTCATGGGGCAATCGGCATGGCCATTGCAGGTAGCATGATGGGCTCCCCTATGTGATGTCTGTAAGTTGTTGGCATATTAAGGGTAGTGGGAAATGTCTGAGCTAAATGCCATAAGGTTTGATACCCTTAGTATCCACTCTTTGGATGTAGTCACTCGGCTGCTTCTTGGGTCTTAGTAGTGTTGCTCCAGATTCGAGCTAGTGTGTCTGCCTCAGTGTTCCTGAGAAGTGTGTTAGGAGTGTGGGCGGGAACACAATAGACCGTTACCTTTTGTGGCTAGCAGGCATCCCAGATGTTTTGCCATAGTTCTCATCTCCATAAGGAGTGACCTATGACTATCCATTGTTCATGTTTCCAGGTTGCCATCATTTCATGAGGCCTTTGTAAACAGCCCAGTTGTCAGTACAGATAGTTATCACATCTGCTGGTGCATGCATTTTAGTCATCCATACAGCTCTTAATTCAGCCTATTGACTACTTTGCATAGCGCCAGTTTCCCAACATGTAGTGTCATTACTGGGTTGTACACCACAGTTGTCCATGTGGGAGGCTACACTCTAGCAGATTTATCAGTATACCAAGCTGACTTGGGAATTGTTCCTGGGTTTTCAACAGCTATTCCTGGTGCAGCAGTTTTAGCTGTTGAATCTTCTACATATGACACTGGTCCTAAAATTGTATGCATCTTGGCATAAGAGGATTGATATTGAACACATTGCACGGTAACAAATAATCTTTCCACTTTGCTAAGGTACTAAATTGTGTACTACCAGAGTGTGCTTTGTTGGTTGTATTTGTAATCCACCCTGTTTGTATTGGGAAGGTGGTCCTCAAGGTGACAGGAATTTATATATCAGAACTTCCACTTGCAGTAGAGCTTTATATGCAGCACACAGTTGCTTTTCTAATTGGCTATATTTTAATTCTGCCCCTTTCCATTATTGTGACCAGAACCCTAGGGGTACTTATTTAGTATGTTGCCTATGCTACAAACCCCACCTGAAATGTTGGTGCTGGCCACATCCAATGCACAGGGAAATCAGGATCTACCCCCTTCAGTGCTTGTGCCTGTGTTGTTAGCCTTTTTGCTTTTTCAAAAGCAGCCTGCTAGTGGTCATCCCATTCCTAATATGACCTTTTCTAATTAGCATATACAATGGTTTCAATATTTGAGCTAAATGGGGAATGAAAGGTCTCCAGTAGTAGTCCTGGAAAGGTTATTAATTGCTTTGGCATATGTGGCATAGAAAACATTGTACCTTATAACTTACTGCAAAAGGAATAAGTTTTGTATCACTAATCATGCAACACCCAAGAATTTGATAGAGCAGCCAGGGCCTTGTAGCTTGTTTTGATTGATTGCCCGTCCCTGGCTCTTGAGGTGGGATATTAACATTTTTGACATCTCTGCTCTGAAAGAGAATTTCTGGTTGACATAATATCATAAGTATAATGAAATAAAATCACAAATTTGAGTTTCTCCCAGGTGGCCAAGTCTTTTGCACCTAGGCTGTGGCAAATGGCCAGGCTATGTAAATAGTCTTATGAGAGCACAGTGAAAGTCCTTTGTTGTCTTTTCCAGGTGAGGGCCAAAGCAGTTTGACTTACTTCATCTAAGAGAATACTGAAGAAAGCATTAGCTAAATCTAAAACAAAATGATAGTGACCTAAGCGAGTGGTAATTTCTTGTAGTAAAGAGGCAATGTTTGGAACTGCTGCATACAAAGGTGGCATTACTTTATTTGTAATGGAAATCCACTGCCATGTGCTAGGTACTGTTAGGTTTCTGTACTGGCCACACAGAGCTTTTAAAGGGGCTAAGTGTTGGTATTAATATTCTATTCTTTCTAGTTCCTTAATGGTTGCAAAAATCTCTTGATGTTCCCCTGGTGGCTTATATTGTTTAATGGCTACAGTCCTCCGAGGTTGTGATACTTTTACAGGGCAGCATTTTGCCTGCTTCTTTAAGACCATTTTCACTCCTGTACACTAGAGGCAGAATTCTCCTACAGTAGTTTGTCATGTAGCATTTAAGAGAAGATCAATTCCTAATATATATTCAGGTATTGAAGAAATATATATGGTATATTCCTGGGGGGGGGGAGACAATCTCCTAATTTGCAAGATCAAATTATGCCATTTGGCTCTGATTATCTTTCCCCTGTGACTACACAGGTCATTAAATTGGGCTACATTTCTATAAATTAAACTATATTCTCGCTCCAGTATCTATTAGCACTAACACTTTCTGTTTCTTAGTAGAGAACAGTAAATAGTTAATTCTACATGTGGCTTCCAGTCCCCAGTGTCCCTGGTTACTGCTCATACCTAGGGGTCTTGACCCCTCCCCTTTGAGCTTGCCAGGTCTCTTCCAGGTGTGTGGAGGTTTCTAGTGTTTTGAAAGGGGGGTTCTTAGTTAGTTTATCTTCCCTTTCAGGTGTTTGGGGATTTATTTTAGTAAATCTTTTGTCTTTGGGTAATTTGCTTCATAAGTTAACTAAAACAGGATTTGATTGTTTATAGTTTCTACTTCTGTCCCTGAGACAATTAAATCAGCTTACTTGCTTACTTGGGCATACTTGCCAGGGGTTTCCTCTTCCTTTACTTTTCCTCAGATGAAGAATCTATGTAAAGTAAAGTGTATTCCTCAGATGAAGAATCTATAGGATCCCAAGATTTTATCGCACTCTGGATTAGTAAGTATTCTCTGTACTCAAACTTGGGGTAATTTTCAACTATGGGCTTGAGCATATCTGGAAGCTAATGTTTCTAACTGATCATCAAAGGATGCAAGTGCTCGTTAAGACATCTTTCATGTCTGTTTGAGTGAGCTGTTTGTCCTTTTCTAATTTTCATTCCTCCTGTAGATGGTGGGCTGCTGTTTTTGCCACCTGGTCTGCCTCTGTGTCTACACATAAGGCTACTAAAAGGGGTCAGCCTATGTCCACTGCTACTTGGCATGCTTCTTTCCTTTTGTTAAGATTTATTTTTCCTGCTATCTCTTGTAAAACACTTAACAGCGCCCCTGGAGTTTTCAGGACATCCCATATTCTTGCAGTGGTCCCCATCGTCCACGAGGCCAGATACCCCTTTCCACATGGATGATGCAGGCCAACCTGGGATTTTCCCATGCTTACTGCTGCCAGCAGTGTCTCAGTCTGCTGGCTGACTCACCAATTGTTTGGGCCATGACCAAGTGTGTGCTGCTGCGAGACCAAAAAAACAGGCCAGGCACAAAAGTACACATAGATTTATTGGGACCTATGAACTGGAGGGGTTCTCTGATGGCATCTGATCTGGAGTTTTAGCCCCCCACGAGGAATGGGAATGCAGGGTGTGTGTGCTGGTTTGAATCTATTATGTACCCCAGAAAAGACTGTGGTCTTTTAATCCATTCTTGTTGTGATAGACTTACTGTGGGTGGGAATTTCTGGTTATGTGACCCAGTCCATTCAATCAGGTCTTAATCCTTCACTGGAGTCCTTTATGAAGAAGATAAAAGACAGAAAAAGTCCAGAGAGCTAAAAGATAAAATGCCCCATGAGAAGCAAGAAGGATTCACAGCATCTGAAAGAGCCATTTTGAAACCAGAAAAAGGAGAGGAGTAGTAGCAGACATTGCCATGTACCTTCCTATGTATTTTAGTTTGTAAATGCTGCTGAAATGCAATATGCCAGAAATGAAATGGCTTTTAAAAAGCAGAATTTATTAAGTTGCGAGTTTACAGTTCTAAGGCTGTGGAAAGGTCCGAACTAAGGCATCCAGGAAAAGATACCTTGATTCAAGAAAGGCTGATGGGTCCAGAACACCTCTGTCAGTTGGAAACGCACACAACAACATCTCCTAGCTTTCTCTTCTCGTTTCATAAGGCTTCTCTGGGGGCATTTTCCTTCTGCATCTCCAAAGAACTCTGGCTATTTGAGCTCTGTCATCACTTTCCAAAATGGTTTCCTCTTAAAGGGCTCCAGTAAGCAACCCCAACTTGAATGGGTGGAAACATCGCCATGGAAACCATCTAATCAAAAGTTACCACTCACACTTGGGTGAGTCACATCTCCATGGAAACATTCAAAAAGATCCCACACAGCAATATTGAATGAAAATTAAAAAGTATAGCTTTTCTGGGGTACACAGCAGTTTCAAACTGGCACACCATGTGACAGAGGAACCCCAAATGCCAGCACCCTATCCTCAGAGAAGGTATCTTCCTCTTGATGCCTCAATTTGGAAATTTTCATGGCCTTAGAATGGTAAATTTGTAACCTAATAAATCCCTATTGAAAAAACTAACACATTGCATTCCAGCAGCTTTAGCAAAATGGAACAGGGAGTAATATGTGATTTTATATTATTAAACATTTTTATTAGAGAAGTTATAGGTTTACAGAACAGTCATGTATAAAATACATGATTCCCATACACCTCTCCAGCATCCACACTTGCATTGGTGAGGAAAATTTGTTACAAATGATGATAGCACTTTTTTGTACTTCTATTATTTTTTAACAGTAGTTACATTTGCCACAATTGATGAAAGATTATGAAGTAGTACCGTTAATTCTTTTTAAATGCAATTTTAGTGATATATATTATATATTCACATACCTTATAATCATAAAAAGTATTCAATCAGTAGTTCACAGTATCATTATATAGCTATGGATTCATCATTGCAATAGAATTTTGAACATTTTCATTGTCAAAAAAAAAAGAATACAATTAAAAATGAAAGTAAAAAAGGACACCCAAAACATTCCACACCACTTGTTTTAATTTGTAAGATGCTGGAATGCAATATACCAGAAATGGAATGGCTTTTATAAAGGAAATTTAATAAATTATAAGTTTAGAGGTCTTAGACTATAAAAATGTCCAAACTAAGGCATCCAGATTAAGATACCTTAAATCAAGGAAGGCCCTTAATTCAAGGGTCTTGAACACCTCTGTCACATGAGAAGTCATGTGGCTTGCTCCTGGGTTCTGTTGCTTTCAGCCTCTGTTCCTGTGGGGATTCCTGACTTTACTTCTCCAAGGCTGGCTTTCATCTCTTGGCTTTCCTTGGCTCTTTCTAGGTTCTGGATTGCTTAACATCTCATGGCGACATCTGCTGGGCTCCAAGCATCTTCAAGCATCTTTGTCTCTGTTCTCCAAGTGTTGGCATCTGTGTCAGCTCTACTCTGCAAAATATTTCCTCTTTTAAATGATTTCAGTAAATTAATCAAGATTCACCTGGAATGGGTGAACTCACATCTCCACCTAATCAAATGTCACACCCACAGTTGGGCATGCCGCACTCTGTGGAGATAATATAATCAAAAGTTTCCACCTGCAATATTCAATTATGATTAAGAGAAGAAGCTGCATCCACAAGATAGGAGCAAGATTAAAACATGGCTTTTCTAGAGTACATAATATCTTCAAACTGGCATATTCCCCATTCCCCCATATTATTTATTTATTTTTTTGTCTTCATTTTCTTATCCATCTGTCCAAACACTGAACAAATGGATTGTGTGTACAAGGTTTTCACAACCACATGGTCACACCTTAAAAGCTATATAGTTATATAGTCATCTTCAGGAATCTAAGCTATTAGATTAAAGTTCAACAGTGTCAGGGATTTCCCTCTAGCTACTCTAATACACCAAAAACTGAAAAGGCATATCTATATACTGCATATGAATAGCCTCCGGAATAACTTCTTGACACTATTTGAAATCTCTGAGCCACTAAAACTTTATTTTGTTTCATTTATCTTCCCCCTTTTAGTCAAGTAGACTTTCTCAATCCCATAATGCTAGGGCCAGGCTCATCCCTGGGAGTCATGTCCCACATTGCCAGGGAGATTTACAACCCTGGGAGTCATGTCCCATCTAGGGGAAGGGCAGTGAGTTAACCTACAGAATTGGCGTAGATAGGCCACATCTGAGCAACAAAAGAAGTTCTCTGGGGGTGACTCTTAGGCCTAATTTTAAGTAGGCTTAGCCTGTCCTTTGCAGAAATAAGTTTCATAGGGGCCAATGCCAAGATTGAGGGCTCAGCCTATTGATTTGGTTGTCCTCACTGCTTGCAAGAATATCAGAAATTCTCCAAATGGGGAAGTTGAATGTTTCCTCCTTTCTCCACAGTCCCCCAAGAGAACGTTGCAAATACTTCTTTATTCACTGCCCACATTGCTCTGGAATATATCAGGGCATCATGCTAACCTGGACAAACCAACACGATCTCATGCCCTATTCAAGATTCCGTGTTCTTATGATGTTTGACTAAACTGATCATACAAGTTAAATTAGGAAATCCACTACCCAAAGTATAAATTTTGCACCAAATAAACATCTCTTCGTTTTGTCTCACACAGTAGTTGAAATTTTAAAACATGAACAATATCATCCTTTGCCCTGTATTCTCATCTACCCCAGTCCTATCCAGATCAGCTTCATTCGTATCTCTAGTCGAAGTCTGATCACTTTTTCAACAACTGTTTAAACAGTTTAAACAATGGGGTATTGCTTACTTTCATAGCTTCAGAGCTCTAACTCTGTGTCACATAAATACACAAAATTTCTGGGAATGACCAGATTTTATATAAACAGCTCAGTATCTCAGAATTTAGATATATCAGAACTTAGACATAACATTTACAGCTCCTGAGTATATGTGACTGCTGTAAGACCTTACACTTTAGGACCCTTTACAATAGGCCCCAACCTGATAACCCATGCTCTCAACTTCAGTCCTCAGAGTTTTAATATTATGAGTCCATATGAGTAAGGCATGAATATATTGATCTTTTTATTTCTGACATTTCATTCAACACGCAGTCCTTAAGTTTCATTCACCTAGTTGCATGCCTCACAACTTCATTCCTTCTTGCGGCTACTCAGTAGTATATATACACCTCAGTTCCCCCTTCTATTTCTCAGTTGTTGTGCCCTTAGGCCAGCTTCATCTATTGTGAATCATAAACACTGCCGCCATAAACACCAGTGTACAAATGTCCATTTGCATCTCCACACTCAGTTCCTCCAAGTATATACTGAGCAATGGAGTTGTAGGATCGTATGGCAACCCCATCCCTAGCCTCCTATGGAACCACCAAACTGCCCTCTGAGGGGGCTGGGCCTCTAAGTTTCTCTACTGAATAGGTACATCTCTTTCTCCACATTTTCTCTACTACTTGTTTCTCTCTGTTCATTTAAAAAAAGTTTTATTTGTACATCATACAATCTAACCTAAGTAGATAGCCATGGCTTTGCCACCATTATCTATAAGAAGACATTTCCATTTCTACTGCAAAGAATCCATACCCCTCTCACATGCCCCCCCCACCTGTTGACATTTAATTTGGGCATAATGCTTTTGTTATATTCAGTGAGAGCATATTACAATGTTACTGTTGACTATACACCCTAGTGTGCAATGGTTGTATGTTTTCCTTTATACCATCCATTTTCAACACCTTGAAATATTGACATTCATTTGTTCTTTTTGCATGAGCAGGCACCGGAGATCGAACCCAGGTCTCTGGCATGGCAGGCAAGAATGCTGCCTGCTGAGCCACCATGGCCTGCCCCCCAAACTTTTTTTATTGGTACATTTAATCACCATCATTGTCCACTCTAGGCATTCCTACCTTATACCATCTCTGTTTTTATCCTCTATCTTTCCTTCTGGTGTCATACATGCTCCCAGCCCTTCTTCCTCAAGCATTCAGCTTCATTCAGTGTACTTATATTATCATGCTACCATCAGATAGTATTCTGCTGTCCGTTTTTGAATATTTACAATCAGTTGTGTTGCACAATCTGTATTCCTTCAGCACCTAATGCCCATTCTCTACTCAATTTCTATTTCCTGATAACCTGTGTTCTTAACTTCATCTCTCAAATTTCACTCATTAATGTTAGTTCATATTAGTGAGACCATACAGTATTTGTCCTTTTGTTTCTGTCTAATTTCACTCAACATAATGTCCTCAAGATTCGTCCATGTTGTTACATGCTGCATGACTTTATTTTGTCTCACAGCTGCGTAATATTCCATCATATGTATATACCACAGTTTAGCCATTGATGGACATTTGAGCTGTTTCCATCTCTTGACAATCATAAATAATGCTGCTATAAACATTGATGTGCAAATGTCCGTTTGTGTCTTTGCCTTCAGTTCCTCTGAATATATACTCACTAATGGGATTGCTGGATCATATTCTATATTTAGCTTCCTGAGGAACCACCAAACTGCCTTCCAGAGGAGTTGTACCATTTTACATTCACACCATTGGTGGATAAGTGTGCCTCTTTTTCCACATCCTCTCCAGCACTTGTCATTTTCTGTTTTTTGTTTGTTTGTTTGTTTTATAATGGCCGTTCTATTTGGTGTCAGATGATATTTTATTGTGGTTGTGATTTGCATTTCCTCAGTAGTCAGTGAAGTTGATCATCTTTTCATGTACCTTTTAGCCATTTGTATTTCCTCTTCTGAGAAGTGTCTGTTTATGTCTTTTGCCCGTTTTTTAAATTGCATTCTTTTTCTTCTTGTCGTTGAGTTGAAGAATCTCTTAATATTTTCTGGATACTAAACTCTTATTTGATATGTGGTTTCCAAATATTGTCTCCCGTTGCATAGGCTGCTTTTTTACGTTCTTGACAAAGTTCTTTGTTGCACAGAAGTGTTTAATTTTTTTTTTTTTATCTATTTATCTATTTCTTTTTTCAATGCTTGTGCTTTGGGTGTAAGGTCTAGGAAGCTGCCTCCTATTACAAGGTTTATAAGATATTTCCCTACATTTTTTTTCTAAAACTGCTATGGTTTTAGCTCCAATATCTAGGTCTTTGATACATTTTGAGTTAATTTTTGTATAGGGTGTGAGATATGAATCCCCTTTCATTCTTTTGCATATGGATATTCAGTTTTCCAAACACCATTTATTGAAGGTGGTTTGGCTTGACTGCCTTATCAAAGATCATTTGTTAAGGGTGCACTGGTGGTTCAGTGGTAGAATGTTCGCCTTCCATGCGGGAAACCCGGATTCAATTCCCGGACCATGCACCCTCACCCTTCCCCCCAAAAAAAGTCAGTTGTCCAGAGATGAGAGAGGATCTGTTTCTGAACACTCAATTCACTTGCATTGGCCCATGTATCTATCTTTATGCCAGTACCATGCTGTTTTGACTATAGCTTCATAATGTGCTTTAAAGTCAGGTAGTGTGAGACCTCCCACTTCATTTTTCTTTCTCAAGATATTTTTAGCTATTCATGGCACCCTTCTCTTCAAATAAATTTGGTTTTGTTTTTCTATTTCTGCAAAGCAAGTTGTAGGGATTTTAACTGTTACGGCATTGAGTCTATAAGTTAATTTTTGTAGAATTGACATCTTCGGTATATTTAGTCTTCCAATCCATGAACACAATAGGCCCTTCCGTTTATTTAGGTCTTCCTTGATTTCTTTTCACAATGTCTTGTAGTTTTTTGTGTATAGGTATTTTTTATCCTTAGTTAAATTTCTTCCTAGATAGTTTATTCTTTTGGATGCTGTTGTAAATGGAATTTTTTCTTGCTTTCCTCCTCAGATTGCTCATCACTAGTGTATAGAAACACTACTGGTTTGGGGCATTGATCTTGTTTCTTGCCACATTGTTTTGCTCATTTATTAGCTCTAGTAGCTTTGCTATAGTTTTTTTGGATTTCTGACATACAATATCATCTGCAAACAGTGAGAGTTTTACTTCTTCCTTTCCAATTTGGTTGCCTTTTATTTCTTTTTCTTGTCTAATTGCTCTGGCTAGAACTTCCTGCACAGTGTTGAATAACAGTAGAGACAGTGGGCATCCTTGTCGTGTTTCTGATATTAGAGGGAGAATGATACTAGCTTTTGGTTTTCATATATTCCCTTTATCATGTTGAATAAGTTCCCTACTATTCCTGTCCTTTGAAGTGTTTTCATCAAGAAAGGATGTTGAGTTTTGTCAAAGGCCTTTTGTGCATCAATTGAGGTGGTCATGTGGTTTTCTGCTTTGACTTATTGATATACCGTATTATATTAATCGATTTTCTTATGTTGAAACAGTCTTGCCTACCTGGAATAAATCCCACTAGTCATGGTATATAATTCTTTTAGTGTGCTGCTGGATTCAACTTGCAAGTACTTTGTTGAGGATTTTTGCATCTATATTCATTAAGGAGCTTAGTATGTAATGTTCTTTTCTTGTAGTATCCTTGTCTGGCTTTGGTTTTAGGGTGTCGTTGGTTTCATAGAATGAGTTAGGCAGCTTTCCCTCTTCTTCATTTTTTTGAAGAGTTTGAGCATTATTGATAACTAATTCTTTCTTGAATGCTTGGTAGAATTCACATGTGAATCCATTTGGTTCTGGACTTCTCTTTTTTTGGGGAGCTTCTTGATGACTGATTCAATTTCTTTACTTGTGATTGGGTTATTGAGGTTGTCTGTTTCTTCTCAAGTTACTGTTGGTTATTTATGCCTTTCTAGGAAGCTGTCCATTTCATCTACATTGTCTAGTGTTTAGCATATAGTGTGTCATAGTATCCTTTCAGTACCTCCTTTATTTCTCCAGGGTCAGTGGTTATGTGCCCTCTTCCATTTCTGATTTTATTTGACTCCTCTCTTTTTTTGTCACCCTAGCTAAGGGTCCATCAATTTTATTAATTTTCTCAGAGAACCAACTTCTGACTTTATTCATTTTCTCAATTGTTCTCATTTTCATTCGTTTCTGCTCTAATTTTTGTTGTCTTTTATTTGCTTTAGGGTTAGTTTGCTGTTTTTTCTCTAGTTATTCCAAGTTAATAGTTAATTCTTCGATTTTTGCTTTCTTCTTTTTTAATATAGGCACTTAAGGCAATAATTTTCCCTCTCAGCACTGCCATTGCTGCATCCCATAAATTTTGATTGTTGTGTTTTAATTGTCATTTGCCTCAAGATATTTATTGATTTCTCTAGTGACTTCTTCCTTGACCCACTGGCTGTTTGAGATTGTGTTGTTTAGCCTCCACATATTAGTGAATTTTCTGGCCCTCTATCTATTATTGTTTTCCAACTTCCTTCTATTATGATCCGAGAAAATGTTTTGTTTGATTTCAGTCTTTTTAAATTTACTGACACTTGCTTTGTGACCCAGCATATGGTCTATCCTTGAGAATCATCTATGAGCACTTGAGGAAAATGTGTATCCTGCTGTTGTGGGGTGTAATGTTGCATAAATGTCTGTTAAGTCTAGTTCATTCATCTTATCATTCACAATCTCTGTTTCCTTATTTATCCAATGATGTGAGTGGGTAATTGAAGTCTTCCAGCTATTGTGATAGAGGTGGCTACTTCTCCTTTCAGTTTTGTCAGTGTTTACCCCATGTATTTTGGAGCACTCTGGCTCAGTGCAAGAATATTTGTGGTTGTTATGTCTTCTTGATGAATTGTTCCTTTTATTAATACATTGTGTCCTTCCAAAGCCAGACAAGGATATTACAAGAAAAGAATATTACAAACTAAGCTCCTTAATGAATATAGATGCAAAAATCCTCAACAAAGTACTTGCAAATTGAATCCAGCAGCACACTAAAAGAATTATACACCATGACTAGTGGGATTTATTCCAGGTAGGCAAGACTGTTTCAACATAAGAAAATCGATTAATATAATACAGTATATCAATAAGTCAAAGCAGAAAACCACATGACCATCTCAACTGATGCACAAAAGGCATTTGACAAAATTCAACATCCTTTCTTTCTTGTTCTTTGTCTCTTTTAATTATCTTACATTTGAAGTCTAATTTGTTGGATATTAGTATAACTACCTCTGCTCTTCTCTGATTGTTCTTTGCATGAAATACCTTTACACAATCTTTCACTTTTAACCTATTTTTGTTGGGTCTAAAATGAGTTTCCTGTAGACAGCATATAGATGGATTCTGTTTTTTAATCCGTTCTGCCAGACTATGCCTTTTTTTTTTCCGCATGGGCAGGCACCAGAAATCAGACCTGGATTTCCAACATGGCAGGCAAGAATTCTGCCTGCCGAGCCACCGTGGCCCATCCAGTCTATATCTTTTGATTGGGGGAGTTTAATCCATTAACATTTAATGTTATTACTGTAAAGGTAGTCTTTCTTCTAACATTTTGGCTTTTATATGTCATATCTAATTTTTTTCTCTTTTTACCTTTACTGATAATCTTCATTTCTACACTCTTCTCCAGACGTCTCTCTCCGTTCTTTTCCTATCTGTCTGCAATGCTCCCTTTAGTGTTTCTTGCAAAGCCAGTCTCATAGTCACAAATTCTCTCAGTGATTGAAAATATTTTAATCTTCCCTCATTTTTTTGAAGGATAATTTTGCTGGGTATGAAATTCTTGGTTGACAGTTTTTTTTTTTAGAATCTTCAATATATCCTACTACTGCCTTCTCTACTCCATGATTTCTGCTGAGAAATCCAAACATAGTCTTATTAAGCTTCCCTTGTATGTGATGAATTGCTTTTCTCTTGCTGCTTTCAAATTCTCTCTTTCTCATTGATATTGACAATCAGATTATTAAGTGTCTTGGAGTATGTCTATTTAGAGCTTTTCTGTTTGGAATACACTGCACTTCTTGGATCTGTAATTTTATGTTTTTCATAAGAAATGGGAAATTTTTGTGATTATTTCCTCCATTAGTCTTTCTGTTCCTTTTCCCTTCTCTTCTCCTTCTGGGACACCCATAACATGTATATTCATGTACTTCATGTTTTCATTAAATTCCCTGAGGCCCTGCTCACATTTTTCCATTCTTTTTTCTATATTTTCTTGTGTGTGTCAGATTTCAGATGTCCAGTCCTCCCATTCACTAATCTTTTCTTCTGCCTCTTCAGATCTATTGTTGTAGGTTTCTGTTGCTTTTCATCTCTTCTATTCTGCTTTTCATTCCCATAAGTTCTGTGATTTGTTTTTTCAAACTTTTGAGTTGTTCTTTTTGTTCACTCAATATCTGCTTTATATCCTTCCTCAACTCTCAACTCACTGATTTGATTTTTGATGAGATTTTCCTGGTCTGTTTGAACATCCTGAATTAGTTGTTTCAACTGCTATATCTCATTTGAAGTGTTGGTTTATTCATTTGACTGGGCCATGCCTTCAATTTTCCTAGTATGACTTGTTACTTTTTTGCTGGCATCTAGGCATTTGATTTCCTTAATTAGCTTATTCTGGAGGTTGTTTTCACACTTTTACCTAGGGTGTCTTGCTGGATGGCTTTGTTCTCTATCTGTTCTGTGACATACAGTTCAACTTATTCTAGACCTCTAGCATAGGTTCTGCTTAACTGATCAGAATTATTCTTTTTCTGTTTCTTCCCTGCCTACATAGAACCTTTTTTTTTTTGAAGAGGGTCTCCTCAGATATTATAGATCCCAGCTCTTGTTTTTCTGGCCCTTGACGTAACTAAATGCAACCTTTTTTTTTTTTTTTTTTTGAGGAGGGGCTCCCCAGATATTATTGACTCCAATCAGATTTTCCCAGATGAGATGGGCCCTTGTCTCAGGAGTAGGGTGTAATCAGTATCAAGTTTCCCTGAGGATGAGACCCCAACAGGCTTTCAAGGATTCCTGGAGGCTCTAGGCTCTGTGCTTTGCCTGTCCTTCCCAGCAGGTGGTGCTTGACAACCCACGGCTCCCCAGTGGCATAAAGTGGTACAGTGCTGTTAATTCCAAGCATACCCTATACCTGCCTGGGGCATAGTTGAGACAGAAGCTGTGGTAAAAGGCAGGCCTATGGCCTAGCCCATGCCATCTGAATTCTTTGGCTGAGGGCTGTGACTTGAGCTGGGCCCTGTCCTACTTTTCTTGGGGAAAATATACCTGTAGGGAATGATCACCATTTGACTGGTTACTTCTCACAGACCTATCTTAACTCCGCCTTTGCCTGGGTTGGGGCTGACAATTGAGAATGCCCGAGGTGTTCTCTAATGAGCTACTTAAAATAGTTTAAAAAGAGAAAAAATACAAGAAAAAAAAAGAAATCCCTTTTCCGAGCCAGTCCTCAGGCTCCAAGGTTTGCCTGTCAATAGCCAGAGTTGGTAGCTGGCTCTCTATGACCTTTTCTTGGGGCACAACTCTTTTCCAGTGTTCTGAGCTTGGCTGACTCCAAAAGTCTCATTTTTTTTCTGTCAGCCCTACCTCTTCTCTGCCAGGAGAGACCTCAGGAATTTTTTCTGCTTGCTCTTAGTTTATCTGTGCTTGGAGCTTGTATTTAGCATGCCAGATTTGTGAATTAAGACTGCAGTTGGAGCTTTACGGAGCTACCTTTCTTTGCTCCTAGTAGAAAGTGCTTCTTTTTCCCACAAAGAAGTTTCTCCAACACAGCCTGCTGCACCAGTGGGGGAGGGGCGCCAGCCTCAGGAGTTTGGGCGCTTTACTTACAGTTCTTTGCCATGATCTCAGCCCTTCAACCTTTTTCAGTCTGGTATATAAAGTGTGTCCAGTCACAGAGATCCCCCAAACAGTTTTTTCCAGGCAGTTCTTGGCTATTTACTAGCTGCTCTCAAGGCCTGACAAAATTCCCACCTCACTGTGCCACCATCTTGTCCTGCCCTAATGCCAACATCTTGTCCCACCCTACTATTAACTCTCATCCATCATTCTTGCAGGGGTGTTTTTCTCTATATTCCCAATCTATTATTATTTTATTCATGCATGGTATCTATTTTATTACTCATCAACCCATACACTGGATATAGGGGGTGTCGGTCCCAAGGTTTTTACAATCACACCATCACAAGAAAAAAGCTATATAGGTGTACAATCATTATCAAAGATGAAGGCTACTGGATTATAGTTCAACAATTTCAGTTATTTCCTTCTGGCTATTCTAATACACTAGAAACTAATAAGAAATACCTATATAATGAGTCAGTAGTCATAATCATTTGGTAAATCCTAACTTTCAGTTAGAATTCATTCTCCAGGGATATCTGGGCAATGGCAATTCTAATTTCTTTTGTGCTGAAAAGGGCTGTTGACATTATGGGGTAGAGGAATGAAACAGATTGAATTTCACAGAAATTTTGCTACCTCTGGGTTTCAGGGCTTATCTGGCATAGGAGCCATGTAGAGGCTTAAAGTTTGTGAAAAAATTAAATAGGTAAAACTTTTGTAGAGTTTTAGACAGAGCCCAGGATATTCTTTAGGGTTTTCAGGAATATTATTGCTTGAGGTTTGGCACACTGTGGCAATTTGCAGTATCTGGCTGATGCTTACGTAAGAGTAACCTCCAGAATGACCTCTCAACTCTATTTGAAATGTCTTAGCTTCTGAAATATTGTTTTGTTTCACTTATTTTCCCCGTTTGGTGAAGAAGCATTGTCAATCCCATAATTCAAGAGTCATGTGTATCCCTGAGAATCATGCCTCACATGACTTACACTTGTGGGAGTAATGCCCCATGTCGGGGGGATGGTAGTGAGTTTATTTGCAGAGTTTGACTTGTGTAGAGAGGCCACATATGAACAACAGTCTAGGGGTGACAGGCATAATTGTAAGTAGGCTTAGTTTTGTCATTACAGAAATAAGTTTCATAAGGGCAAGCTTCAAGATTAAGGGTTTGGCTCGTTAAATTGAGAGTCCCTAATGCTTGAGAGACTATCAGGAATTTCCCAGGTGGGGAAGTTTAATAGTACTACATATTTTCTCCGTTTCCTCAAAGACTTTGCTAATACTTTAAAATTTTCTGCCCCAGATACCCAAGAATGTATCATGGTATTACAATAACCTATTCTATGTTCCACATAATTAGGTTGTTTAGATAAACTGACAAGACAGGTGAAATTAGTGTGCCAGAGAAAATTTAAATTTTGGACAAAATAAACATCACTTCCTTTGGCCTCAAACAGAAGTTGAAGTTTTAAAATACAGACAATACTATCTTTACCCTGGATGCTGATTTTCTTAGACCTACCCATATCCACTTCCTTCATATCTCTAATTGAAGTCTGATCTCTTTTTAAGTTTCCTTAACAGTTTATGGAGTAATGCTTACTTTCTGAGCTGCAGAACTCTTAACTCTGAGTCTTGGGTGTCACACAGATCACCAAAGTTCTGGGAAACTACCAGGTTATGCACAAAGATTATAGCATCTCAGAATTTAGAGATAACATTAAAACTCAGGAAAAAATATGACTGCTGTAAGATTTAAAACCTTAGAACTTTTACAGTGAGCCTTGTTGAACATTTGATGCTCCTTAATCATAGATTGCCCAATCTCTGCCCACTTTCTAATCTCCTGATAGCCTGTGCTCTCAAATCTAATTCTCAGAGTTTGCTCATTATAGTTAGTTTATACTAATGAGACCATACAATATTTGTCCCTTTGCTTCTGGCTTATTTTACTCAACAGATGTCCTCCATATTCATTCACCTGATTGCATGCCTTACAACTTCACTATTTTCTGCAGCTGCACAGTATTCCATTGTATGTATACACCACAGTTCACGCTTCTGCTCCACAGTCGATGTATCCTTAGGCCACCTCCATCCGTTGGCAATCATGAATAATGCAGCCATAAATACCAGTGTGCAAATGCCTATTCATGTCCCTGCTTTCAGTTCTTCTGAGCATATACCTAGGAAATGGATTGCAGGATCATATGGCAACCTATACTGAACCTCCTGTGAAATCGCCATACTACCCTCCAGAGGGGCTGAACCATTCTAATTCCCCACCAGTAGTGAATGGTTATATCTCTCTCTGCACATCTTCTCCAGCACCTGTATCTTTCTTTTTTTTTTTCAATTTATTGAGATATATTCACATACCACACAAACCATCCAAACTATATAGTCACTGGCTCACAGTATCATCACATAGTTGTACATATGTCCCCATAATTGTCTTTAGAACATTTTCATTACTTCAGAACAGAAATGAAAATAAAAAATAAAACACAAAACCTCCCATATCTCTTATTCCACCATAGTTGACCCATAGTTTTAGTGTAGTAAGTTTATTACTGTTGATGAAAGAATATTAAAATATTACTGTTAGCTATAGTCCATAATTTGCAATGGCTATGTTTGTTCCCTTATACCTGTTAATTTGTTTTTACATTTGTAGTGGTTCATGATAGAACTTATTTAGATATATGGCTTTAAATAATCACTTTCAATCAAATTCATCTAAATATATTACTATTACTTATAATCCCAATAATGAGCTATCATCTCCTCTGTCCATTCCCAAACATTTAAGTTCAACCTTGTTAGTATATAATTTTGAACAAAGATATTCCATATAGTATGAGGACATCAGACCTCTGGTATAATCACTGAAGGAGCTTAAGACCTGATGTTTTACAAAGATTAGTATTTAAGACTAAGATACAATCAATGCCATTTTTTTTTAACTTTTTAAGTTGTATAATATAACATATACAAAGCAAGGGAAGAAAAAAGCAATAGTTTCAAAGCACTCTTCAACAAGTTGTTACTGGACCACAGTTAGTTGTTGAACAGATTTCAGAGTTTGGTATGGGTTACAATTTCATAATTTTAGGTTTTTACTTCTCACTGCTGTAAGATACTGGAGACTAAAAGAAATATCAATTTAATGATTCAGCACTCATATTCATTTTTTAAACCCTACCTTCCCTGTAAAGATAGAATGATCCCTTTGAACTTTCTGTCTCACTTTTTAGGGTTATTTGGAGTATGGCCATTCTAATTTTTTCATGTTGGAAGGGGCTGTCAATAATATGGGATAGGGAGATGGAAGTAGCTGATGTTCTGGAGAGGCTGGACCCTCTGCATTTCAGGACCTATCTTGTCCAAGGATCCATCTGGAGGTTGTAGGTTTCTGGAAAGTTACCCTAGTGCAAGGAACCTTTGTAGAATCTTATATATCACCCTAAGTGTTCTTTAAGGTTGGCAGGAATGGTTTTGATTGGGGTTTGGCAAGGTATGATAGATAGCAATGTCTTACTGAAACTTGCGTAAGAGTAACCTCCAGAGTAGTTTCTCTCTCTATTTGAACTCTCTCAGCCACGGATACTTTGTTGGTTACACTTCTTTTCCCCCTTTTGGTCAGGATTGAGTTGTTGATCTCACGGTGCCAAGGCTGAACTCATCCCTGAGAGTCATCTCCCATGCTGCCAGGGAGACTTTTACTCCTGGATGTCATATCCCACATAGGGAGGGCAATAATTTCACTTACAGGGTTGGGCTTAAAGAGAGTGAGGACACATCTGATCAACAAAAAAGATCCTCCAGAAGTAACTCTTAGGCATACATATAGGTAGGCTAAGCTTCTCCACTACCTACATAAGCTTCACAAGAGTAAGCCTCAAGATCAAGGACTTGGCTTATTGATTTGGGTGTCCCTAATGTTTGACACAGTATCAGGAGATTCCCTGATGGTAAAGTTTAATAGTTCCATATTTTTTCTCCCATCCCTGAAGGGACTTTGCCAATACTTTTTGATTATCTGCCTAATATATTCTAGGCTGTATCACACATTACACTAAGCTATACAAGATTGAAGACCCTCCTTATTCTGGGCTCCCTGTGTTCAACTGAGCTGTGCAGACAGACTGAGTTAGATTATGTGTTATAGAATATTTAGGTTTCAGAAAAAATACACCTTTCTTCCTTTGGTCTCAAAGAGTAGGTGTCACTCTAAAATATAGACATGTCTTCTTTACTCCTGTGTTCTGAATTACCTTAATCCCGACTTGATCGGCCTCATTCTTATACATATATAAACAACCAGATTATACATATATAAACCAGATTATACATATATAAACAACCTCTCAAAATCCAGAAATAGTAATTATTGCTTTAGAGTAAATGTGTCTGCTATAAGAGCTTATAATCTAGGCCCCTGTTTCGTATAAACATTTTGTAAAGGAGACCATACAATAATTGTTTTTTCGTTTTTGGCTTATTTTGCCTCACCAAATATCCCACAGGTTCATTCATGTCGTTGCATGCCTCACGACTTTGTTCTTTTTGTAACAGCACAGTATTCGATCATATGTATACACCATCATTTGTCAATCTACTTCTCAGTCAGTGCCTCCTTCAGCCACCTGTATTCATTAAGCATCATGTAAAATGTGCAAAATCCACAGTCCATCAACACTCTCAATTTTAGATAATTTCATTGTCGCCAAGAGAAAGAGAGCCACCTAAACACACCCTCGCCAAATAGGAATCTAAACCTCTCCTTCACTCTTGTACCTCCTCACATTATTTACCTCTGCTGTTGCTGTGGTACTGCTGATGTTTTCCTGTTGAACATAGCCCATAGTATGCAATATCAGTTTTCCCCCTGTATTCTGGACTTAAACATTTTTTGTATATAAATCATACCTTTAAAGTAGTTCTTGCAAGAACTTATATTTCTAGTGTTAATCAGTGGGATACATAGCTCAATTTATACAACCCTTCTCAATCATGTTCACTTTCAATATGGTAATATTACTGATAGACCCACTGGTGAACCACCTTGAGTTCCATCTATTCTCTTACATTGGAGTTTAACTTCATTACCTAATCATTCACCCACTCTAGCTTCCATGTATCTCTAAGTTTCCCATATTCTATATTATAAGCCTCTGATTTTACCTTTACCATGGTTATAAAAGTGGAGTCATACAGTATGTAGCCTTTTGTGTTTGGCTTATTTCACTCGGCATTATGTCCTCAAGGCTCATCCATCTTGTCATGTGCCTCAGGATGTCATTTCATCTTACTGCTGCATAATATTCCATCATATGTATATATCACATTGTGTTAATCCACTTATCTGTTGATGGGCACTTGGTTTGTTTCCATCTTTTGTCAAATATGAATAATACTGCTATGAACACTGGTGTGCAGATGTCTGTTTGTGTCTTTGCTTTCAGCTCTTCTGGGTATATATCAAGTAGTGCTATTGCTGGGTCATAGGGCAACTCAGTATTTAGTTTTCTAAGGGCACCACCAAACAGTCTTCCATAGTGGCTGTACCATTATACATTCCCACCAGCAGTGCATAAGTGTCCCAATTTCTCCACATCCTCTCCAACATTTGTAGTTCCCTGTTTGTTTAATAGCAGCCATTCCTATAGGTGTGAGGTCTCATTATAGTCTCAATCTGTGTTTTCCTTATAGCTAATGAAAATGAGCATCTCTTCATGTGCTTTTGAGCCATCTGTATTTGCTCTTCAGAAAAATGCCTATTCATATCTTTAGTCCATTTTATAATTGGGCTGTTTGTTCTTTTGTTATTGAATTGTATGATTTCTTTATGTATGCAGAATATCAAACCTTTGTCCGATGTGTGATTTCCAAATATTTTCTCCCATTGAGTTGGCTCCTCTTCACCTTTTTTGACAATCTTTTGAGGTGCAGAAGCATTTGATTTTAAGGAGTTCCCATTTATCTATTTTTTCTTTAGTTGCTTGTGCTTTGGGTGTAAAGTTTAGAAAGCTACCTCCTGTTACTAGGTCTTGAAGATGTTTCTCTGCATTTTCTTCTAGGAGCTTTATGGTGCTAGTTCTTATATTTAGGAATTTAATCGACTTTGAATTAATTTTTATACAGGGGGTAAGGGTCCTGTTTCATTCTCTTGGTTATTGATATCCAGTCCTTCCATGCCCAATTATTGAAAAGACTATTTTGTCCCAGTTCAGTGGATTTGGGGGCCTTGCCAAAAATCAGTTGATCATAGATTTGGTGGTCTATTTCTGCACTCTTGATTTGATTCCATTGCTCAGTACTTCCTTGTGCCAGTAACATACTGTTTTGACCACTGTAGCTTAATAATAAGTTTTAAGGTCAAGCAGTGTTAATCCTCCCACTTCGTTCTTCTTTTTTAGGATGCTTTTAGCTATTCAGGGTCTCTTTCCCTTCCAAATGAATTTGGTAATTGGCTTTTCCAAATCTTCAAAGTAGGTTGTTGGAAGTTTGATTAGTACTGTGTTGAATCTGTAGATCAATTTGGGGAGAATTGACATCTTAACTATATTTAGCCTTCCTATTCATGAACAGGGAAAGTCTTTCCACCTATTCAGATCTTCTTTGATTTCTTTTAGCAATGTTATGTAATTTTCTGTGTACAAGTCCTTTATGTCCTTAGTTAAGTTCATTCCTAGGTACTTGATTCTTTTAGTTGCTATTTTAATGGAATTTTTTCCTTAACTGACTCCTCAGTTAAG
Organism: Myrmecophaga tridactyla; assembly: GCA_004026745.1. NCBI lineage: Eukaryota > Metazoa > Chordata > Mammalia > Pilosa > Myrmecophagidae > Myrmecophaga > Myrmecophaga tridactyla. The sequence goes on along the minus strand of PVIY010022289.1, from coordinate 7,416 downwards.
TCATTGTGTGTGTGTGTGTAGAAATGTTACTGATTTTTGCATGTTAATTTTATATCCCACCAACTTGCTGAATTTGTTTATTAGCTCAAGTAACTTTGTGGTAGATATCAGATTTTTCCAAGTATAATGTCATGTCATCTGCAAATAATGAAAGTTTTGCTTCTTCCTTTCCAATTTGGATGCCTTTTGTTTCTTTGTGCTGCATGATTGCTCTAGCTAGAACTTCTAGTACAATGTTGAATAATACATTGGACAGAGGGCGTCCTTGTCTCATTCCTGATCTTAGGGGGAAAGCTTTCAATCTCTCTCCATTGAGTACAATCCTAGCTATCAGTTTTCATGTATTCCCTTTATCATATTGAGGAAGTTACCTTTGATTCCTATCTTTTGAAGTATTTTTATCAGAAAAGGATGTTGAATTTTATCGAATAGCTTTTCAGCATCAATCAAGATGATCATGTAATTCTTTCCTTTCGATTTGTTAATGTGCTGTATTACATTAATTGATTTTCTTGTGTTGAACCATCCTTGCATTCCTGGTACAAACCCCACTTGGTCATGATGTATAATTCTTTTAATTTGTTGTTGGATTAGATTTGCTAGTATTTTGTTGATAATTTTTCCATCTATGTTCATTAGGGAGATTGGGCTGTAGTTTTCCTTTCTTATAGCATCTTTAACCCGTTTTGGCATTAAAATGATATTAGCTTCAAAAAATGAGTTAGGTAGTGTTCCTTTTTCCCCAATTTTTTTTTTTTTTTTTGTAAAAGTTTGAGCAGGATTGGTTTTAGTTCTTTTTGGAATGTTTGATAAAATTCCCCTGTGAAGCCATCTGGCCCTGGGCTTTTCTTTCTAGGAAGATTTTTGATGACTGATTGAATCTCTTTACTTGCAATTGGTATGTTGCGATCCTCTTTTACTTCCTGAGTCAGTGTAGATTGTTTGTCTCTCCAGGAATTTGTCCATTTCATCTATGTTGTCTAGTTTGTTGGTGTATAGTTGTTCATAGTATCCTCTTATGATTCCTTTTATTTCATCAGGGTCTGTGGTAACTGTTCTGGTTTGCTAGCTGCTGGAATGCAATATACCAGAAACAGAATGGCTTTTAAAAGGGGGAATTTAATGAGTTGCTAGTTTACAGTTCTAAGGCCGAGAAAATGTCCCAGTTAAAACAAGTCTATAGAAATGTCCAATCAGAGGCATCCAGGGAAAGATACCTTGGTTCAAGAAGGCTGATGAAGTTCAGGGTTTCTCTCTCAAATTAGAAGGCACATGGCGAACACAGCCAGGGCTTCTCTCTCAGCTGGAAGGGCACACGGCATCATCTGCTAGCTTACTCTCCTGGCTTCCTGTTTCATGAAGCTCCCCGGGAGGCGTTTTCCTTCTTCATCTCCAAAGGTTGCTGGCTCGTGGACTCTCTGCATCTCATGGCTACATCGTTCTGCTGTCTCTGAATCTCTCATTCTCCAAAATGTTTCCTCTTTTATAGGACTTCGGAAACTAATCAAGACCCACTCAAATGGGTGGAGACATGTCATCCCCTAATCCAATTTAACAACCACTCTTGACTAAATCACATCTCCAGGGAGATGATCTCATTACAGTTTCAAACATACAGTATTGAATAGAGATTATTCTACCTTTATGAAATAGGATTTATATTAAAAAATGGCTTTTCTTAGGGGGCATACTTCCTTTCAAACCAGCACAGTAACGTACCCCTTCTTATTTCTGATTTTGTTTATTTACATCCTCTCTCTTTTTTTCCTTTGTCAGTCTTGCTAGTGGCCCATCAATTTTATTGATTTTCTCAAAGAACCAACTTTTGGTTTTATTGATTCTTTCTATTATTCTTTTGTTCTGCCATTCATTTAACTCTGCTTTAATCTCTGTTATTCATCTTCTATTTGCTTTGGAATTAGTTTGCTGTTCTTTTCAAGTTCCTCCAGGTATAAGTCCTCAATTTTTGCTCTTTCTTGTTTTTTAACATAGGTATTTAGGGCAATAAACTTCTCTCTCAGCACTGCTTTGCTGCATCCCATAAGTACTGATATGTTGTATTTTCATTTTCCTTCATCTCCTGATAGTTACTGTTTCTCTAGCAATTTCTTCTTTGATCCACTAGTTGTTTAAGAGTGTGTGTTTAATCTCTATTTATTTATGAATGTTCTTGTTCTTTGGTGGTTATTGAGATCCAGCTTCATGCCACTGTGATCAGAGAAAGTGCTTCGAATAATTTCAGTGTTTTTAAATTTATAAAGACCTGCTTTGTGCCCCAGTATATGATCTATCCTGGAGAATGTTGCATGAGCACTAGAAAAGAATGTATATCCATGTGTTTTGGGGTGTAATGACATGTATATGTCTGTTAGGTCTAATTCATTTATCAAGTTGTTTAACTTCTCTATTTCCTCGTTGATCTGTCTGGTTGTTCTGTCTATAGAGGAGAGTTGTGTATTGAAGTATCTTGTTATGATTCTTGAAATATCTATCACTCCCTTTAGTTTTGCCAATGTGTGTCTCATGTACTTTGGAGCTCCTTGATTAGGAGCATAAACATTTATGATCATTATTTGTTGTTGGTTAATTGTCCCTTTCGTTAATATATAAAGTCCTTTTTCATTATGTCTTATGATGTCTTTATATTTAAAGTCCATTTTGTCCAATATTAGTATAGGTACTCCTGCTTCCTTTTGGTTACAACTTGTGTGGCAAATCTTTTTCCATCCTTTCACTTTCAATCTATTTGTATCCTTGTGTCTAAGATGAGTCTCTTGTAAGCAGTGTATAGCTGGAATATATTTCTTAATCTATTCTGCTAACCTGTATCTTTTAATTGGTAAGTTTAGTCTGTTAACATTCAAAGTTATTACAGAAAAAGTGTTTCTTGAATCTACCATCTTCTCTTTTGGATTTTATTTGTTAGAGCTATATACTCTTCAATTCTGTGCCCTCCTCCAGACTTCCCTCTCTCTCTCTTTTTTTTTTTTTTTTTTTTTTCAACTGGCAGGACTCTCTCTAGTATTTCTTGTGGGGCTGGTCTCCTGTTTACAAATTCTTTTCAAATTTGTTTGTTTGGAAAATTTTAATCTCTCCCTCATTTTTTGGGGGGGGTGGTGGTTGTGGTGGTGCATGGTCCAGGAATCGAACCCGCGTCTCCTGCATGGAAGGCAAGCATTCTACCACTGAACTACCCATGCACCCTCTCCCTCAGTTTTGAAGGACAATTTGGCTGTGTACAGAATTTTTGACTGGAAGTCTTTCTCTTTCAGGTATGCAAATGTATCATACCACTGCCTTCTTGCCTCCATAGTGCCAGTTGAGTAGTCTGAACTCAGTCGTATGTGGTTACCCTTGTATTATATAGTAGATAGTTTTTCTTTTGCCACTTTCGGGATTTTCTGCTTCTGTTCAACATTTGACAGACTGGTTAGTATGTGTCTTGGGGAAGGCCTATTAGGATTTATTCTATTTGGAGTTCGTTGGGCTTTGATTTGCATATGTATGCCCTTTATTAGGGTTGGAAGTTTTCCAAGTTGGAAGTTTTCCAACCTATATTAGGAAGTTTTCCCCCATTATATCCTCAGCTAATCTCCCTAGCTCTTTACTCTTCTCCTTCTGGGACACCAATGATTGTTACATTTATGTACTTTGTTTTGCCCATCATTCCCTGAGTTCTAATTCAAAATTTTCCATCTTTTTTACAGTTTGCTGTTTTGAGTGCTCAAAATCAGTTGTCCTCTCCTCTAGTTCACTTATTCTTTCTTCTGCCTCTTCAAATCTGCTGTTAGTGTGTCTCTAGTATGTTTTTTATTTGGTTTACGGCATCTTTAATCTCTGTGAGATCTGCTGTTTTTCTGTTTATTCTTTCAAATTCTTCTTTATGCTCTTCTAGTGTTTTCTCGATCTCCTTTATGTCATTAGACATCCCATTTATTTTATTTAGTAGAGTTATGTGAACATCTTTGATTAGTTGTTCTGACGTCTGTGTCTCTTCTGATGTTTTAATTTGGTTGTTAATCTGGGATGTATCGGTCTGTGTCACATGCTTAGTGATTGTCTGTTGTCTTTGTGTCATGTAAATATCTTGATTGGTTTACTTTGGAAGTTGATTTCCTTCAGTAGTCTAAAATCTTATATTTGTGAGATGGATGCGGAGCAGGATGCAGGACACAGGGTGGAGCACAACAGTGCGGTTATGCATTGCTGCGCAGGTATGTAGGATCAGGTTGGAGATGGTACACTGGTGCCTGTGAGTGTGGATGCCCAGCAGTGGGGAGCATGTGGTTGTGAGGGTGCATGGTTCTGGGGAGGTGGGGCCCTCCAATCAATGCCATTTCTACGTCTCTGGTTACAGTCTTCCTCTTCCAGGGAAATTGTTTACTTTCTGGTCTTTGTGGATAAAGCGGGTTTGTTATGGGCCCTTTAGGAGGGGCCCAGACCCTAGGCTGCTGCAACATGCATTTGTAATTAATAGAGAGGTACAGTGTGATAACACCTTGCAAAAGTAGTGCATATCACAACCACAATATGGACATTAATACAGTCAAGTTACAGAATATTTCCATTAACATAAGAATATCTCATGTTGCTCTTTTATAACAATTTTGTCTTCCTTCTTATCTCCACCTCTTTTTTAACCTTCAGCAATCACAAATCTGTACTCCATTTGTATAATTTTGTCATTTCAATAATGTTATGTAAATGGAATCATACAATATGTAACCTTTTGTGATTGGTATTTTTAACTCAGTTTAACTCTTTAGTAATTTATCTAGATAGTTGCATGTGTCAATAGTTTATTTTAATTGATGAATAATATTCCATGGTGTTTTAGTTTGCTAATATTGCCGAAATGCAATATACCAGAAATGGGTTGGCTTTAACAATGGGTACTCATTAACTTACAACTTACAGTTCTGAGGCTGTGAAAGTTTCCAAACCAAGTCATCATCAAAACGATACCTGGACTCTAACGACAGGCTGCCAGTGATTCCTCTGCCACATGGAAAGGCACTTGGTGGGTCTGCTGGTCTCTCCCTTCTCTCCCAGATATCATTATTTGGTTTTCATCCTCTTACAGAGTCTCTAGTAAGAGCATTAAAACCCACCTGGAGCATGCCTCAACTGAAATAATGTTATTAAAAAGTTCCACCCCAATAGGTCTATATCCACAGAAATGGATTAGCTATAAGGACATGATCTTTTTTGGAGTACAGGACAGCTTCAAACCATCACACATGCTATATATATTCCATTGTTTGTTTACCTTTTAACCCATTGAAGGTTACCTGGGTTGTTTACAGTTTTTGGCTATTATGGTAAAGATGCTAAAACATTGGTGTACAGATTTTTTGTGTGAACATACATACATTTTTCTTTCTCCAGGATAAATGTGTAGAAGGACAATTACTAGATTATATGGAAGTTGCATGTTTAACATTTTTAAAAGAAACTGCCAAACTATTTTACATAGTGGCTGTACACTTTTAACATTCCCACCAGTACTGTGTTAGTGATCTATTTTCTCTACATCCTCACTGGCATTTGGTGTTGTCACTATTTTTTACTTTAGCCATTCTGATAGATGTGTAGTAATATCTTGTGGTATAATATGCATCTCCTCAATGGCTATTGATTTTGAACAACTTTTCATGTGCTTAATACCATCTGTATATCCTCTTCAATGAAAAGTCACTTAATGTCTTTTGCCCATTTTCTATTTGATTTGTTTTATTTTTGCTGAGTTTTTCTTCAATTGAATAATTTTATTTTTTGACAGCTTTATTGAGATATAATTCACATAACATGCAATTCACTAATTTAAAGTACTCAATCCATTAGCTTTTAGTATATTCACAGATGTGCACCACTACCACCACAGTTAAATTTAGAACATTTTCATTGCCTGAAAAATGAACTCCAAACTCTTTAGGTATCATCCTCCTATCTTCCCATTCCCCTCCCCACACGTGAACCCTAAAGCCCTAAGCAACCACTAATCTACTTTCTGTCTTTATAGATTTCCCTATTCTGGACTTCCATATGAATGGAATCACATTATATGTGGTCTTTTGTGATTGTCTTCTTTCACTTAGCATTCTGTTTTCAAGGTTATCTGGTTGTAGCATGTATCAGTACTTTATTACTTTTTATGGCTGAATACTATTCCATTGACTTGATATACCACATTTTGTTTATCCATTTATTAGATGATAGACATTTGTGCTGTTTCCTCCTTTTCCTCCTTTTGATTATTATGAATAATGTTTATAATCCTCCCTGTACAAGTTTTGGAGCGGATATGTGTTTTCAGTTCTCTTGGGCATATACCTACAAGTGGAATTGCTGGCTCTTGTGGTATCTTTATAGTCAGTCATTTGAATAACTGCCAAAATGTTTTCCAAAATGACTGTACCATTTTACATTCTCCCCAGCAGTGTATGAGGATTCTGAGTTTTCCATATCCTCACCAACACTTGTTATTTTCTGAGTTTTTAATTCTAGTCATCCCAGTGGGTATGAAGTAGTATCTCATTGTGGTTTTTTTTTTTTTTTTTTTTTTTAACATGGGCAGGCACCAGGAATCGAACCCGGGTCCTCGGGCACAGCAGGCAAGTGTTCTTACCTGCTGAGCCACCGTGGCCCGCCCTCATTGTGGTTTTGATTTGTGTTTCTCTAATGGCTAATGATGTTGAACATCTTTTTCATGTGCATATTGGTCATATGTTTATCTTCTTTGGAGAAATGTCTCTTTGCGCATTTAAGTTGTAATAGTTCTTTATATTAAATATAAGTCCTTTATCAAATATATGATTTGCAAATATTTTCTCCCATTCTGTGAGTTGTCTCTTCACTTTCTTACAGTACTTGAAGGACAAAACTGTTTGATTTTAATGAAGTCCAACTTAACTATTTTTTATTTTGTTGCTTGTGTTTTTGGTAACATATCTATGAATCCTTTGCCAAATATAGGTTATGAAGATTTATTTTTATATTTTCTTTATATTTTCTTCTAAGAGTATTTGATCCATTTATATCTTTGATTCTTTTTTTTTTGCATGGGAGGCACTGGGAATCGAACCCGGGTCTCCAGCATGGCAGTCAAGAATTCTGCCACTGAGCCACCATTGCACCACCCATCTTTGATCCATTTTGAATTAAATTTTGTAGATGGTGTGAGGTAAGAGTACAAGGTCATTCCTTTCCATATGGACACAGTTATCTCAGTACCATTTTTTTATATAAACTTTTTTATTAATTAAAAAACTTAACAAAAGAACATTAAGATATCATTCCATTCTATATATACAATCAGTAATTCTTAATATTGCATATTCATCACATAGTTGCATATTCATCATTTCTTAGAACATTTGCATCGATTTAGAAAAAGAAATAAAAAGACATCAGAAA
>PVIY010022288.1:0-41078 GCA_004026745.1 Myrmecophaga tridactyla | reverse complement strand
CTTTGATTTGTTGATATGGTGTATTACATTAATTGATTTTCTTATGTTGAACCATCCTTGCATACCTGGGATGAATCCTACTTGGTCATGATGTATAATTCTTTTAATGTGTTGCTGGATTCGATTTGCTAGAATTTTGTTGAGGATTTTTGCATCTATATTCATTAGACTGGTCTGTAGTTTTCTTTTTTTGTAATATCTTTGGCTTTGATATGAGGGTGATGTTGGCTTTGTAGAATGAATTAGATAGCTTTCCCTCCTCTTCAATTTTTTGGAAGAGTTTGAGCAGGATTGGTACTAATTCTTTCTTGAATGTTTGGTAGAATTCATATGTGAAGCCATCTGGTCCTGGACTTTTCTTTTTGGGGAGCTTCTTAATGACTGATTCAATTTTTTGTGATTGGTTTGTTGAGGTCGTCTATTTCTTCTCGAGTCAAAGCTGGTTGTTTATGCCTTTCTAGGAAGTTGTCCATTTCATCTACATTGTTGTATTTATTAGCTTAAAGTTGTTCATAGTATCCTGTCATTACTTCCTTTATTTCTGTGGGGTCAATGGTTATGTCTCCTCTTCCATTTCTGATCTTATTTATTTGCATCCTCTCTCTTCTTCTTTTTGTCAGTCTTGCTAAGGGCCCATCAGTCTTATTGATTTTCTCATAAAACCAGCTTCTGGTTTTATTGATTTTCTCAATTTCATTTATTTCTGCTCTAATCTTTGTTATTTCTTTCCTTTTGCTTTCTTTGGGGTTAGTTTGCTGTTCTTTCTCTAGTTCTTCCAAGTGGACGGTTAATTCCTCGATTTTTACCCTTTCTTCTTTTTTGATGTAGTCATTTAGGGCAATAAATTTCCCTCTTAGCACTGACTTTGCTGTGTCCCATAAGTTTTGATATGTTGTATTTTCATTTTCATTTGCCTCGAGATATTTACTGATCTCTCGTAATTTCTTCCTTGACCCACTGGTTGTTCAAGAGTGTGTTGTTGAGCCTCCACATATTTGCGAATTTTTTGGCACTCTGCCTATCATTGATTTCCAATTTCATTCCTTTATGATCTGAGAAAATGTTTTGTACAATTTCAATTTTTAAATTTATTGAGACTTGCTTTGTGACCTGGCATATGGTCTATCTTTAGAGAATGATCCATGAGCACTTGAGAAAAAGGTGTATCCTGCTGTTGTGGGGTGTAATGTTCTATAAATGTCTGTTAAGTCTAGTTCATTTATTGTATTATTCAGATTCTCTGTTTCTTTATTGATCCCCTGTCTAGATGTTCTGTCCATTGATGAGAGTGGGGAATTGAAGTCTCCAACTATTATGGTAGATGTGCCTATTTCTCTTTTCAGTGTTTGCCACATGTATTTTGGAGCATTCTGGTACAGTGCATAAATATTTATGATTGTTATGTCTTCGTGCTGAATTGTTCATTTTATTAATACATAGTATCCTTCTTTGTCTCTTTTAACTGTTCTACATTTGAAGTCTAATTTGTTGGATATTAGTATAGCTACTCCTGCTCTTTTCTGATTGTTCTTTGCATGAAATATCTTTTCCCAATCTTTCACTTTCAACTTATGTTTATCTTTGGGTCTAAGATGTGTTTCCTGTAGACAACATATAGATGGGTCCTGTTTTTTAATCCATTCTGCCGGTCTGTGTCTTTTGATTGGGGAGTTTAAGCCATTAACATTTAATGTTATTACTGTACGGGTAGTGCTTTCTTCTACCATTTTGCCTTTTATATGTCATATCTAATTTTGCCTTTTATATGTCATATCTAATTTTCCTTCTTTTTACCTTTATTCATAGTCTTCCTTTCTATACTCTTCTCCACACCTCTTTCTTCTGTCTTTTTATATCTGTCTCCAGTGCTCCCTTTAGTATTTCTTGCAGAGCTGGTCTCTTGGTCTCAAATTCTCTCAGTGATTTTTTTGTCTGAAAATGTTTTAATTTCCCCCTCATTTTTGAAGGACAGTTTTGCTGGATATAGAATTCTTGGTTGGCAGTTTTTCCCTTTTAGTAATTTAAAGATATCATCCCACTGTCTTCTCGCCTCCAGGGTTTCTGCTGAGTAATCTATGCATAGTCTTATTGGGCTTCCCTTGTATGTGATGAAGCTTTTCTCTTGCTGCTTTCAAGAGTCTCCCTTTCTCTTTGCCCTCTGACATTCTGATTAGTAAATGTCTTGGAGAACATCTATTTGGATCTATTCTCTTTGGGGTACGCTGAGCTTCTTGGATCTGTAGTTTTAAGTCTTTCATAAGAGCTGGGAAATTTTCAGTGATAATTTCCTCCATTAGTTTTTCTCCTCCTTTTCCCTTCTCTTCTCCTTCTGGGACACCCACAACATGTGTATTTGTGCGCTTCATATTGTCATTCAGTTCCCTGAGTCCCTGCTCATGTTTTTCCACTTTTTACCCTATATTTTCTTTTTCTTGTTGGAGTTCAGATGTTCCGTCCTCCAGTTCACTAATCCTGTGTTCTGCCTCTCGAAATCTACCATTGTAGGTTTTCATCTCTTCTACCGTTCCTTTCATTCCCAAAAGTTCTGTGATTTGTTTTTTCAGACTTTTGATTTCTTCTTTTTGTTCTTTCCTTGCCTTCTTTATATCCTCCCTCAATTCATTGATTTGGTTTTTGATGAGGTTTTCCATGTCTGTTCGTATATTCTGAATTAATTGTTTCAGCTCCTGTACCTCATTTGAATTGTTGGTTTGTTCCTTTGACTGGGCCACATCTTCAGTTTTCCTAGTGTGATTTGTTATTTTTTTGCTGGTGTCTAGGCATTTAATTTCCTTAATTAGTTTATTCTGGAGATTATTTTCACTTCTTTTATCTAGGGTTTTCTTGCCGGATGAATTTGTTGTCTATCTGTTCTTTGACATTCAGTTCAGCTTTTTCTGGACCTCTAGCTTAGGTTTTGTTTAACAGAGGAGAAATTTTCAGTTCTTGTTTTCTTGTTTCTTGCTGTGCTTGTATGGTGCCTTTTCCCCTCCACCCTTAGGAGAGTCTACGTAGGTATTATAGACCCCAGCCAGATTTTCCCAAACCAAACTGGCCTCCTATCAGGAGTATAGAGTCACCCCTGCGTTAGTTTTCCCTGAGGGTGAGACCCAGCAGGTTGAAAGACTTTCCTGTGAAGTCTCTGGGCTCTGTTTTTCTTATTCTACTCAGTATGTGGCGCTTGTCTGCCTGTGGGTCCCACCAGCATAAGGTGATGCAGTACCTTTAACTTGGGCAGACTCTCCCTGCTGGGGGCATGGTGGAAACAGAGGAGAGGTTGTAGGCTGGTTTTAATGGCTTCAAATTACTAAGCCCTGGTGTCTGAATTCCTTAAGGGAGGGATTCCACCTGTGTTGGACTTCCCCTCTCCCCTGGGGAAGGTACCGGCTCTAGACAGGTCCTCAGAGGAGCTTGTTTCTGCTTATGCCTGGGGCAGTTGCACCCTGAGAAGTCCTGCCACTGTATCCAAAGGCAGTCAAGCCTGTGTAGAAACACAGCCACAAAATCCTCTTTTTCTTTTCTTTTTTTTCTTTTTCTGTCAGCCCTGCCCCCTTGGCGTTGGGGCAAAAATGAGTGACCTCCTCTTTGACCAGGTTCATCTGAGCTGGGGGCCTATTTTTAGTAGTCAGAATTCGTTAATTGATTCCACACTTGGTGTTTGGTTGGGCTCAGCCCCTGCTGCTGGTAAAGTTTCTTTCCTTTCCTCTCTGGGAAGCAGCCATGGGGGAGGGGCGCTGGCCACTGCGGCTTGGGGAACTCACAGTTCTGGGGAGGCTCGTAGACGGTCCAGCTGGTCCAGAGTGGGGTACGCTGTGTGTCCAGTCACTGACGTGGTCCCAGGAGCTGTTCTGTACTGTGTCTGGTTATTTAGTAGTTGTTTTGGAGGATGAACTAAAACATGCACATTGCTAAGCCGCCATCTTGGCCCCACTGTCTGGTTTGTTAGTTTTCTAGTTCATTCTCTCTACTCCTCTTCTTCCCTCTCTCCCTTGCCCTACCCTCATCCGTAAATGTCTATGGTATTTTTCTTCTGAATCTCATTCTATTTTGTGGCTACAGCTGTTGGTACACATCTTATCCTATTAGTTTAAAAGTTCTTTGAAGACAAGAATTCCACTCTTTATATTTGTAGTGTTATCATAGTTCCTTGCACATATTTGGTCTTCAAGTAATGGCTGAATTCAATATTAATAGGTTATTCAAAAATAGCTCCATGTTGGGCCTTCCATGGTGAATTAAGGAGAAATAAATAAGCAGTATGCCAGTAAAGGTTGAAATATGCTGACGGTCAGAGGGGTTGTATGTTTGAAAATATGATGCAGTGAAGCAGGATACTCCTAAGGATGGGAAAAGAATGTTGAATATAGGAGCCAATATATGATATTTTGCCCTTTGTATCATATCTATATGTACTGTAGTATCTTAATGGGGAGTCTGGCATCTTTCAACTTTGCTTCAATAAGAAAAATCAGTTGTTCTCTCATAGAAAAAAGATGAGAGGCTTGTTTGGAGAAGAGCAATTTAATCAGTGAAAGTTGCTTTAAGATTTATGTATATAAATAATGAAGAACATTTCTACTATGTAATGTAGATTACATTACTTCTAAAATCTTTGTAATAAAATGGTTGTGAGCCTTAGCCAATGATCCATGTATTCAACTATTATTCTATGATTATATTCCAATACAACTAAAGAATGTGGACAGACCCATGTAGTGAATTGTAATGGTATGTGACACATAGTCAAAGCATTTTAATAGGGAAATCCACTGAAATGAAAATGAACCCAGTTAACTGAAGGGAAGGATCATCAATTTTGGACACACAGTTGGGAACACCATTTTATAATGAAATTCACAAAATCTATATTTGATTGTGTTGAGAAGGAGGAGCCTTTGCTTTTTCTTTTAATTAAAAAATGTAATATTTTATCAGTTATCACATTATACATTATCAATAAATATGATTCTAATAGTAAAACTTTAAATATCAGATGCTTAGAAAAATACCAGCTAGAGAAACAGTTTAATTTTTTTCATTATATCTCTCCCTCCCTTCCCTTCCTGAAAACCAAAGCATGGGATTTGTTTAATTCAACAAAACAAAACAAAACAAAACAAAGCAAAAACTAGCCTTATCATAATTTCATTATTTTAAAACTTCACTTTAGAGTCTTGAGTTTCTTTGAGGTAGTATGTAGTTGAAAATATACCTTTAAGAATCCTTTGCTGAATTAATGAAACACCAATTTATTAAGCCTAATATGCATTATAATATATAGTTTAAAATTTTTATTACTTCGAGTGTATTTTCTTCAAATGAAACTTAAATAATTGCATTTCCAACATGCATACACATTTGCTCTAATTCTCTTAGACCCAAATGAGAAGCCTAGAACTTAGTTTCCTAATTAATGATGAAGATTATGCTTTATAAAGCTATGCGTAGATAATTAGAAGGGGTTGCATGGTGTTAAAATGACCAACTCTGGGGTCGAACTGCTACATAGGGTTGTTGTGAGAATTAAATGGTTTATTACTCATGACAAGGATTCAGAATAGCGCCTGGCACAAAGTAATTGCTATCTATATTTAGTGTTTTTATTATTGTTGATATACATATATATATATAGTTGATAAACATTTGTTTAATGTAATTTTAAAAAGTAATTTTTTATTTTCTCACTCCCAAAAGGAATTGAGGTCTCAGAAGTGGCTTCTGATATTAGTAGACATCACTAAAAAGCTAGAGAGTTTTGGAACTGTGTGTTTGTCTGCAGTGTTCTTTTGCTCTAAGGTGAGGCTACTGGAATTCTGTGGGCCTTTATTTCCTCATCTGAATTCAGATGACTGTGTCCTTCCAAGGTGATGGGATCTTTGATACCTCTTCAAGCCAGAACAGTTCTGTGCTTCTTTGATCTTGCTGCCTACTTAACCAAGAAAGTTGATGTTATTTGTATCAAAATGCTTGATCTGGAATGGTAGAATTTTAGAAGTAGATGGAATATTAATCAAACACTCTGTTAGTCTGGAGAATTCATCCATTCTCTGAGCATCATTTAATGTTTTTTTTTAGTAGTGGATTAGCACCAATCTTTATTTTTATTATAATCTTATATCTTTTTTTCTAAAGCACATCTTTTTTGGTATTTTAAAATTTGTTAGAGTAGTTGTAGGTTTACAGAAAAAACATGCAGAAAATACAGAGTACCCATATACTCCCTTCCGCCACATTCAGTTTTAACTGTTATTAAAACTTTGCTTTAGTGTGGTACATTTGCTATAATTGAAACAATCTTATATTATACATCTAGTTATAGTATACATATATTACATATATTTATACATTAGAGTTCACTGTGTTGTACAGTACTGTTTATTTAATTTTTATTCTAGTAAGATATATACAACCTACAATTTTCCCTTTTAACCATATTCAAATATATAATTCAGTGATGTTTATTATATTCACAGTGTTGTGCTACCATCACCATCATCTAGTACCAAAACTTTTCTATCACCCCAAACAGTTAGTGTATTTTCATTAAGATTAACTCCCTAATCCCTACCCGCACCCTGGCCTCTTGATAACCTGTGATCTCGTTTCAGACTCCGTGAATTTTCTTTTATTTTAATTATTTCATATCAGTAAGATCATTTAATATTTTTCCTTTCATGCCTGGCTTATCTCATTCTACACGATATCTTCTAGGTTCGTCTTTATTATCGCATGTGTCAGAATTTCATTCCTTTTTATGGCTGAATAATGTTCCATTGTATGTATATATCACATTTTGTTTATCCACTCATCTGTGGATGGACACTTGATTTGCTTACATCTTTAGGAAATTGTGAATAAGATCCCTATGAATATCAGTGTGTAAATATCTGTTCTTTTGGGTATATTCCTAAAAGTGGGATTGCCAGGTCATATGGTAATTCTATACTTAACTTTCTGAGGAACCATTCAACTGTTTTTCACAACAGCTGAACCATTTTACGTTACCAAACAGAATGAATCAGTATTCTTACTTTTCACATCCTTTCTGTTTTGGTTTGTTAAAGCTGCCAGAATGTGATATACTGAAAATGGAATGACTTTTAAAAGGAACTTTATTAAGTTGTAAGTTTACAGTTCTAAGGCCTTGAAAATGTCCAAATTAAGGCACCAACAAGAGGTTACCTCCACTCAAGAAAGGATGTTGTTTGGGACACCTTTGTTACCTGGGAAGGCACGTGTCTGGCATCTGCTGGGGTCTTTGACTTCTGGACACCTCTGTCAGCTAGGAAGGCACATAGCGACATCTGCTAGGTTTCTCTACTGGTTTTTTTTTTTCATGAGGCTCCCTCAGGGGCGTTTTCCTTCATCCCCAAAGGTCTCTGGATGTGTGGGCTCTGTAGGCCCTAGAGGCTCTAAAGCTTTTTCCAAAATGGTTCGCTCTTAAAGGACTCCAGTAAGCAACCCCACCTTATGTGGTTGGAGATACAGTTCCCTGGAAACCACCTAATCAAAAAATACCATCCACGATTGGGTCGGTCACATCTCCATGGAAACAGTAAAAAAGGTTCCACCCAGCACTATTGAATGAAGATTAAAGAGCATGGTTTTTCTGGGGGTACACAACAGTCTCAAACTGGCACACTCTCCAAAACTTATTTTCTTTTGTTTTCCCAGGTTGAAGTTGACAGAAAAATCATGCATAAAATAATAGAGTTTCCATATACCACCTTAATAGTAACACCTTGCATTAGTGTGGCACATTTGTTACAATTCATGAAAGAACATTTTTATAGTTGTAGTATTAACTATGATCCATTGTTTACAATAGGGTACACTGTGTTGTACAGTCTTATGTTTTTTGTTTTTTAATTTTTATTTTAGGAGCAACTATACAGCCTTAAATCTTCTCTTTTACCTCATTCAAATATATAATTCAGTGCTTTTAACCATATTCACAATGTTACTATCATACCATTTATTACCAAAACTTTTCCATCATCTCAAATAGAAAATATGTACATTTTAAGCATTAACTCCTATTCCCTACCTCTACCCTGGCCCCCGGTAACCTATATTTTAGGTTATGAATTTTCTTATTTTACTTATTTCATATCAGTAAGGTCATATGATATTTGTCCTTTGGTGTTTGGCTTATTTCACTCAAAATGATGTCTTCAGGATTCATCCATATTGTCACATGTATCAGAACTTCACTGCTTTTATGGCTGAATAGCATTCCATTGTATATACGTATCACATTTTATTTATCCATTTGTCAGTTGATAATAACCTCTTGAGTTGCTTTCATTTTTTGGCAATTGTGAATAGTGCTATTCACAGTGTAAATATCTGTTTGAGTCCTTGCTTTCAATTTTTTTTGGGTATATACCTAAAAGTGGGATTGCTGGGACATATGATAATTCTCTACTTAACTTTCTGAGGAACTCCCAGCTGTTTTCTACAGTGGGTGTGCCATCTTACATTCTTACCAGCAAGGTACTAGGGTTCCTATTTCTCCATATCCTCTCTATCACTTAATTTTTTTTTTAATAGTAGCTATTCTAATGGGTATGAAATAGTATCTCATTGTGGTTTTGATTTGCATTCCCTTAATAGCTAATGATGTTGAGCATCTTTTCATGTGCTTTTTGGCCATTGCATATCTTTGGAGAAATGTCCATTCAAATCTTTTCCCTGTTTTAAAAATTAGTTTGTCTTTTCAGTTGTTGGACTGTAGGATTTATTTATATGCTCTGGATATTAAACCCTTGTTGGATATATGATGTGGTGATTTGGAGCTATATGTACCCCAGAAAAACATGTTCTTGAACATAATCCATTCCTGTGAGTATGAACCCATTGTAAGTAGGGCTTTTTAATGAGGTTACTTCATTCAAGGTATGGCCCAGTTCAATCAGGATGAATTTAATCCTATTACTGAAGTTCTTTATAAGCAGAGTGAAATTCAGATAAGGTGAGAAAGCCACAGAGAACAGCCAGAGTCTGAAATTCAACAGAACCCAGAAGAGAATGGAAAGGCAAAGAGAGGCTGACATATGCATTCCCACGTAACAAAGGAGACAAGGACCAAGGACTGCCGGCAGCCAGCCCGAGAATGCCAGTCTTCAGGAAGAAAGCATTGCCTTAATCATGCCTTGATCTGAACTTTCTTTTAGCCTTAAAACCATGAGCTAATAAAATTCTTTTTGTTTATGTCTATCCAATGCATGATATTTGCTTGAACAGCCCAGTAAACTAAAACGTGGTTTTCACATATTTTCTACCAGTGAGTAGGTTTCTTTTTTACTTTCATGATAAAGTCTTTTGATATATAAAAATTTTATGTTCTCATAAGGTCCCATTTATCTATTTTTTTGGGTGTTGCTTGTGCTTTTAGTATAAAGTCTAAGAAACCATTGCCTAACACAAGTCCTGAAGATGCTCCTGTATGTCTTTTTCTAGGAGTTTTATAGTTCTTGTTCTTACATTAAGTTGATTTTTGTACAGGGGTCCATCATTATTCTTTTGCATATGGACATCCAGTTTTCCCAACATCATTTGATGAAGAGACTATTCTTTCCCAATTGAGTGGGCTTGGTACCCTTGTGAAAAATCACTTGATTATAGATGAGAGAGTGTATCTCTGAACTGTCAATTAGATTTCATCGGTCTGTCTGTCTTTGTGCCAATACCATGCTATTTTGATTGCTCTAGTTTTGTATTAAGCCTTAAAGTCAGGGAGTATGAGTCCTCCAGTTTCTTCTTTTTCAGTATGATTTTGGCTATTCGACTCCTTACCCTTCCATATGAAATTGATGACTGGCTTTTCTGTTTCTGCAAAGAAGGCTGGAATTCGTTGGGATGTCATTAAATCTCTGGGTTACTTTGGGTAGAATTGTTATGTTAACAATATTTAGTCTTCTAATCCATGAGCATGGAATATCTTTCCATTTATTTGGGTCTTCTTTGATTTGTTTTAGCAGTGTTTTATAGTATTCCATGTATAAGTCTTTTGCATCCTCGGATAAACTTATTCCTAGACAGTTGATTCTTTTATTTGCTGTTATAAGTGAAATTTTTTGTTGATTTCTTTTTCAAAGTGTTTTTACTAGTGTATAGAAACACTGCTGATTTTTGTGTGTTGCTCTTGTATCTTACCACTTTGCTGAATTTGTTTATTAGCTCTAGTAGCTTTGTTGTGGATTTTTTCTATATAGGATCCTATCATCTGCAAATAACAAAAATTTTACTTCTTCTTTTCCAATTTGGATGTTTTTTATTTCTTTTTCTTGCCTGGTTGCTCTGACTACAGCTTCCAAGTCATTGTTAAATAGCAGAGGGCATCCTTGTCTTACTCCTGCTAGTAGGAGGAAAGCTTTCAATCTTTCACAATTGAATATGATATTTGCTGCAGGTTTTTCATAACTGCCCTTTATCATATTGAGAAAGTTTCCTTCTATTCCTTGTTTTTTGAGTGTTTTTATATGAAAAGATGTTGGATTTTGTCAGTGCTTTTCCTGCATCATTTGAGATGATTGTGTGTTTTTTTCTTTTGCTCTATTAATGTGTTCTATATTGATTTTCTTATTTTGAACAACCTGGTATACCTGGGATAAATCCCACTTGATCATGTATACATTTCTTTTAATGTGTAATTGGATTTAAAAAAAATTTTATTAATAAAATTGATCAACATACAATGCGAACATTCTTAACGTATGAATATTCCATACTTGGTATGCAATCAGTGGCTCACAATATCATCACATAGTTGTATATTCATCACCATGATCATTTCTCAGAACATTTACATCACTCCAGAAAAAGAAATAAAAAGAAAAAAACTCATACATACCATACCTCTTTCCCCTCCCTCTCATTGACCACTAGTATTTCCCTCTATTCAATTTATTTTCACATTTGTTCCCCTATTATTTATTTATTTTTAATATATATTTTTTACTCATCTGTCCATACTGTAGATAAAAGGAGGAAAAGAACAAGGTTTTCACAATCACGTAGTCACTTTGCAAAAGCTGTATCATTATACAGTCATCTTAAAGAAACATGGCTACCAGAACACAGTTCTACAGTTTCAGGCACTTCCCTCTAGCCTCTCTAATACACCTTAAACTAAAAAGGGATTATCTGTATAATGCTTAAGAATAACATCCAGGGTAACCTCCCAACTCTATTTGAAATCTCTCAGCCACTGACACTTTATTTTGTCTCATTCCTCTCTTCCCCCTGTTGGTTGAGAAGGTTTTCTCAATCCCTTGATTGAATCCCAACTCATTCTAGGATTTCTGTCCCATGTTGCCAGGGAGGTTTACACCCCTGGGAGTCATGTCCCACGTAGAGATGGGGAGGGCAGTGAGTTTGCTTGTCGTGTTGGCTGAGAGATAGGCCACATCTGAGCAGCAAAAGAGGTTCTCTGGGGGTGACTCTTAGGCCTAATTTTAAGTAGGCTTAGCCTATCCTTTGTGGGGATGAGTTTCATATGAACAAACCCCAAGATTGAGGGTTCGGCCTATTGATTTTGTTGTCCTCACTACTTATGAGAATATCAGGCCTTCTCCAAATGGGGAAGTTGAATTTTCCCTTTTTCTCCCCATTCCCCCACGGGGACTTTGCAAATACTTTTTTATTCACTGTTCAAATCACTCTGGGATTTATTGGGGCATCACTCTGGACAAATGTGTAGTTGGATTTTGTTTACCAGTATTTTGTTGAGGATTCTTTTTTTTTGTGGTATCTTTATCTGGCTTTGGTATTAAGATGATGTGATCTCATACATTAAGTTAGGAAATATTCCCTTCTCTTTGATTTCGTTTGGAAGAGTTTGAGCAGAAATTGTGTTAATTCTTCCTGGAATGTCTAGAAAAATTCCCCTGGGAAGCCATCTGGTCTTGGGCTTTTATTTGTTGGGAGTTTTAATTCTGTTTACTGTTCAGATCTGCTGTTTTTTCTTGACTCAGTGTTGGTAGTAATTTGTGTGTTTCTAGGAATTTGTCCATTTCATCTTGGTCATTCAGTTTGTTGGTAAAAGTTTTTCATGGTATCCTCTTATAATCCTTTTTATTGCTATGGTGTATTTACTAATGTCCCTCTCCTCCCACTTCTTGATTTTAGTTATTTGCATTCTCTCTATTTCTCTGTCAGTTCAAATAAAGATTTGTCAATTTTATCAATCTTTTCCAAGAACCAAGTTTTGGGTTTGTTGAATCTATTGTTTTTCTGTTCTCTTTTTCAGTTATCTCTGCTCTAATATTTGTTATTTCCTTCCATCTGCTTGTATTGGGTTTAGTACTCTTCTTTTTCTAATTCCTCCAGTTGTGAAGTTAGGTCTCTGATTTGAGATCTTTCTTCTTTTTCAGTGAAGCATCTAGAGATAGAAATTTCCCTCTTGGCACTGCTTTTGTTGAATCCCATAAATTTGGTATGTTGTGTTTTGTTTTCATTCACCTCAAGGTATTTCCCTTGTGATTTCTTCGACCCATTGGTTTTCTGAGAGTGTGTTGTTTAATTTTCACATATTTGTGTATTATCTGTTTCTCCCTCTCTTGTTGGTTTCTGTCTTAATTCCATTGTGATCAGAGATTTGCAGTGTGATTTCAATATTTTTATATTTATTGAGACTTGCTTTCTAACCTATGTTCTATTATTGAAAATGACTCATGTACTAGAGAAGAATGTGTATTCTGCTATTAGGTGAAGTGTTTCTCATATGTTGTTAGATCTAGTTTGCTTTTTAGTATCATTCTATTTCCTTATTGATCTCTCTTAGGTGATCTATCCATTATTGAAAGTGATGTATTGACGTCTGCTACTATTAATGTAAAACTGTCTATTTCTTCTTTCAAATATGTGAATATTTGCTTCATATATTTTTGGCCTCTGCTATTAGGTGCATATGTGCTTATAATTGTCATACCTTCTTGTTGAAAATTTGACCCCTTTATCTTATATAGTAACTTTTATTCCTCATAAATTTTTTTTTACTTAAAGTCTGTTTTATCTTTTATTAGTATAGTTACCTGACTACTCCAGCTCTCTCTTGGCTACTATTTGCATGGTATATTTTTTCATCCTTTCACTTTCAGCCTGTATATTTAAATTTGCATGGTATATGCAAAGGTGAGTCTTTTGTAAATAGTATATGATTGGGTCATGCTTTTTTATCCATTCTTCCAGTCTCTGCCTTTTGACTGGAGAGTTCATTCAATCTACATTTAAAGTATCTAGTGATAAGCAGGACTTTTTTCTGTCATTTCTTGTTTAGTTTTAATTTTCTTATGCCTTTTTTGTTCCTCAGTTCTTCTGTTAATGCCTACTTCCATATTTATTTGATATTTTTGTAGTGTACTGTTTTGAGTTCCTTCTCATTTTCTTCTGCATATATTTTTCATTTATGTATTTTTTTGTGATTATCATGGTGCTTAACTTTAACATGTTAAATCTCTAACAATCCCATTTGATTTGATAGCAATTTAATTTCATCATCATACACAAATGCTATTCCTATACCTCTGTATCTCTGTTCTTTTTGTTTTACCTGTTACAGATTATATCTTTATACATTGTATTTTCAAAACCATAGATTTATCCTTACTTTTTATGCACTTGTGTTAAAGGACCTTTAAGAAGTAAAAGTGAAGTTGCATATCAAAGACTATATCATAAATTTATTGTGATTTATAATTACCCATATGGTTACATCTACCAGAGGTCTTTAATTCTTTGTGCCACTTTGATCCACTGTCTAGTGTCCTTTTCTTTCAGTCTGAAGTATTTTCTTTAGTACTGCTTATAGTGCAAGTCTAGTGGTGATGAACTCCCTCCCTTTTTGTTTATCTGGGTATGACTTAATCTCATCCTCATTTTTGAAATCCAGTCTACCCAGGTATGTATATATGGTTTTTAAAGTAATTTTGCTTGTTTGTGTAATCAGCAAGTCTGGAAAAGAAAATTCTTGGTGGTTGTTAATCACAGGAATATATACATACATCATCACCTTAACCCTGGTAGCCATACACTCCCTGCTCAATTTCAATGATCATTTGTCAAGGTCTTAGACATTGGCTTAAGATTCTCATGCTGGTTTTTGATGCCAGTTATCCAAATAAAAGATGCATGAAAGTTACCTTCCATATATAAAAAAGAGTTTCCTTCCATTTTTTTAACTTCCAAATATTTTTTCTTGTCAGTAGAGATTAATTTTGATGATAGCATTCCATACCCTTTCTAAGTAAATTAGCTTTATTCAGTTTATCAAAGGATACATTTTGCATGGTTTCCTTAATTTTCAGGTTGATTTAAGAATTCAGTGAGGATACAAAAGACATTAATTTGTTCTTCTCTTTCTAAATTGTGAACTTTTGTTCTCTCTTCCATATTGTTAGGCAAGTTAATGTTCTCCTTCTTTTCATAATTGTTTCCCAATTTCAAATTTTCATTGACTGTTTCATTGAATGTACTATATATTTACTCTTGGATTTTGACATTTTAATTACTAAGAGTATTTGATCCCATGTAATCTTCATAATGTTCAACAATACCACACAGCTCCCATTTGTGCAGAATGCTGACAGAATGGCAAGTGGTGGGAATGAATTTTGTGTGTTGCACAGCTGATTGGCAAGGGGAAAGGCAGGGTGTTCCCATGTTGTAGCACACATAGTGTGGTATCTATGTAGTTCTAGATAATTGATACCTGCTGTTTTAGTCGGAGTTTATTGGCTACAAAGAACAGAAGCCCACTCAAATTAACTTAAATAAAAGGATGGGATTTAACAGTCAGTGACAGTAGTGGACCCATTAGGGACCAGAGGCTAGCAAGTCAAGGATTATGGTCACACTGCCTCCTTTCTTGTCTCTTCCTTTCTCTGTTTCTCTATTTACTGCTCTCTCACACTGGCCAACATATTGTTCACCTGTATCTACATGACCTTTTGATTTTGGGCCCAGAATAGAGCCTATATTTTTTGTAAGTCTAATCCTCAAAACAATCAGTTTGATTGATTTAATTTAGCCTGTGGATTCCTTCTCCTTGAAACAGAGAGCTAAGTTAGGTTCAATTATTTGCTGGGGTTAACATGAAGGAGGACGTACAAATATTAGATGCTATACCTCCTGCATTGGTTCTTTGTAATCTATTCTTTGATGTTTTTTATTCTTTGGTCTTTTTGTTACACATTCTGAAATATTTCCTTACTGTTACCTTACAGATTTTTTTTCTTTTTGCATTTGTATTTTTCAAAAATATTTAAAAAGTTATTTATTGTTTCGAAATCATTTTGTTGTCACTGTGTTCTAGACTTGTTAAATTGTGTAGCATCCTCTGTGTGAGTCTCTTTGAATTGTAAAGCATTCTTCTGTTTCCCGAATTAACTCTGTTTCTTCTCAGGGTCAGTTTTTTTTTTCTTTCCATGTTGGTGGTTTTCCCTATAGGTCTGGCAGCCTATTCATAATTAAGAATGAAGGACTGGGGAGGATTTCCTCTATCATTTTAAAAAGATCTGTAAGTAGGTTTTTTCCCTAGCTGTACCTTAACTGGAGTGGGAATTCTTAATGGGGCTGTGTTTGTGTGTGTGTGTGTATGTGTGTATGAGGGTTGGTGGATCAGTGAGTAGGAGGGTTCTGAAGTATCTGCTAGCCACATTCCCTTCAACCCAGAAATGTCCTAATGAGGAAGAACTTGACTCTGAGGTACCAAAATTCACATCAGAAGCTTTGGCTAGCCATCTCTCACTTTCCTGCTGCCACAGTTGGTTCATTTTTTTTTTTAATATTTTTATTAGCATATCTTCACATAATATAATCTAGTCTATACATGGTGTACAATCAATGGCTCACAATATCATCACATAGTTTTGTATTCATCACCATGATGATTTTTAGAACATTTATGTCACTCCAGAAAAAGAAATAAAAACAAAAAGAAAAAAACTCATATATCCCATACCCCTTATCTGTCCCTCTCATTGACCACTAGTATTTCAATCCACCCAATTTATTTTACCCCTTAAGCCTCTATTATTTATTTTTTTATCCATATTTTTTTACTCATTTGTCCAAACCCTGGATTAAAGGAGCATCAGACACAAGATTTTCACAATAACACGGTCGCATTGTAAAAGTTGTATTGTTATACAGTTGTCTTAAAGAATCAAGGCTATTAGAACATGGCTCAACAGTTGCAGGTACTTCCCTCCAGCCACTCCAATACACCATAAACTAAAAAGGGTTATCTATATAATGTTTAAGAATAACCTCCAGGATAACCTCTCAACTCTGAAATCTCTCAGCCCCTGAAACCTTATTTTGTCTCATTTCTCTCTTCCCCCTTTTGGTGAAGAAGGCTTTCTCAATACCATGATCCTGCATTCTGGGAGTTCTGTCACACATTGCCAGGGAGATTTACACCTCTGGGAGTCATATCTTACATAGGAGGGAGCGCAGTGAGTTCACCTGCTGAGTTGGCTTAGAGAGAGAGGCCACATGTGAACAACAAAAGAAATTCTCTGGGGTTGTTTGTACCGTTTTTGTCTGTTTTTTATTCTTTAGGTTTTTCATCTTTTTTCTTGCTGATTTTTTTTCAACTGTAACAACTCTAAATAAATAGACCTTTAGTGAATCGGGTGTGGGTGAGGACTTAAAGTTTGAGTGATTGAAACCCTAGGAACAGAGGTGGAGAGATCAGTAAGCTGTCTGAGATCGCTATTGGCAGTAGCCACCCCGGAGCATATAGCCCTTGTTTTTGCGGTAGGCATCCTTGTGGTCTCAGAAGTAGCCACCAGAGATACCCTGCTTATGGTCAAACACCCGTTCATTATTCTGTCCAGCTTCTCAGCCAGCTGCAGAGCCAGATTCTACTGGCCAGTGGGCAGTGTGAGGTATATCACCACTGTGTCGGCTGATCCAGGGAGGCCGTCAGCTCTTCATTAATGATCATCTTGCTGATGATGGAGTGCCAGGTGGACAGGTCTAACTCAAACTTGTCAGACAATGTCTCCATGCTGATGGAGTCATAGACACTGCTGTAGGTGAAGAGGTAGGACCTCAGTGACTTCCTGAATCTTCCTAAACGGCATGGTGTGGATTTTGTCAGCCTCTGGGAAAAAGTGTCACACTTTGCCTTTCATCTTCTTGTTGATGATAAAACTGTTGCAGGTTTTCCAGTCCTCTATCTTCATGGCCTTGGAGGCAGTGACCACATGTTCCCTCATTGATTCTGGGGGACCCAGCAAGGGCTATTGCTCACCCACCCGCAGCTGGTGATGGAACTACTTGGTTGGGTGTCACTCTCATGGGCGACCATGTAGGGAATCTCCAGGACCATGGCAGACACCAGATAGATACACTCCAGCAGTTCTAGGTTGATGTGCAGGTGGAAGGGCACCTGCCAGTGATGCTCCACCTTCTCTTGCTCCTGGTTGTGCTCTGGCAGGCCGCACAGTAGCAGATCCTAGCCCAGCCACTTGACTGGATGTCCAGCAGGGCATTGTGTACAACCTTGGTCAGGCCTTGGCAAAAGGCACATATACCCAGCTGCACCATGGTGTGGTTGTACAGGATTTGCACGGATGGGTCTGCATGCTGGATGTTATTTTGTAGGTGACTCATGAGCATGAAGTCCTGGGCCTGGTACTAGCACAAATGCAATGTATGGTGGTAAATGTGGCAGAGGACGGCACACGTGTAGACTCTATCTCTGTGGTCCTTGGCATAGATGTACTTGCACAGTCTCTCCATCAGCACAGCTGAGTCCTTACCCTTATTTTCTGCCTGGCCTTGCTCAGACTTTGAGGAGCCTTCATGGGCTCCTTCATGGAGTGCGGGGTGGTGGGGGGATGGGGGAGGGTAAGCTGCTGCAGATGGGCCTTATAATCATACTTGTAATAGATGTGGAGGATGCATCTCAAGTAGACGTGGCAGATCTCCTGCATGTACTTCTCCTACAGGTAGCGCTGCTTATGCTCAATGATAGCACACACCTGTGCCTCATCCTTCAGGCGCTCCATGAACTCTTGGGAGTGAGGATCAGTATTCTGCATTATTTTGGTAAATTGTTCATCTATCTGTTCCACCAGAGTTAGGATACAGCCACGGACGCGCAGTGGTTGGTCAAGATTGTGTAGGTTCTTATTCTCTTCTAGAATGTTCTCCCCAGCAAAGATGATAAGGTTTGCAAAGAGAATGTCCATCAGCTCAGTGATGCAGTCTGGGCGCTTCTGCCACATATCTGGCTTCATTTATGTGGCCAGATTGGGGTTGCAGTCATACAGAGAGACAGTGATGTTGAATTTGATCTTGACAGTGACCCCCTCCCCTAGGTCGTCTTCTGAAGCATTCTGAACCAGCACCTCAGTCTGGGCAGCAGGATTAGTTTCCTTCTTGCCTCTTGCCTGCAAAATCTAGTTCAATTTCTCGATGACCACAACTGGATGATCTCAGTTTTCTCTGCAAACATTTTAGGTTTCTCCTTCACAAGGGGCACTCCACCCCGGACTTGTTCCCATTTCCCGCCTTCATTGTCCTCCTCAACCAGGCTCTTAGATTTCCTATCATGCTTGTTTTTGGTTTTGTCTTCATGTTTCTTCTTTGCTGCCTTCCTGTCCTCCTCTGTGGTGGGGGCCTTTTTTTGTTTTAAACTTTTTTAATTGTATAATATAACATATATACAAAGCAAAGAAAGAAAGAAAAGCAATAGTCTTCAAAGCACTCTTCAACAAGTAGTTACAGGACAGATCCTAAAGTTTGTCATGGGCTATCATAACATCATCTCAGATTTTTCCTTTTAGCTGCTCCAGAATACAGGAGGCTAGAAGGAATAAATATTTTCTATCATCATAACTGACTTTTTTTTCTTCTTTGTGAAAAATAACATATATACAAAAAAGCAACAAATTTCAAAGCACAGCACACCTATTTTTAGAACAGATTCAGAGTTTGGTATGGGTTGCAATTATTCAATTTTAGGTTTTTACTTCTAGCTGCTCTAAGATACTGGAGACTAAAAGAAATATCAGTTCAATGATTCAGCAATCATATTCATTTGTTACACCCTATGTAGTGGGGGCCTTTTTAAGGAATTTTGAGGCTACTGCATTCTGTTGCCCATCTTCTTCCTCCAAGTCTGAATCAGAAGATGTATAGCCTGTGACCCAGACTTCATCATTTCTGAATCTTCTGAGTCCTCATCTTCAGCCTCTATCTTTTTAAGGAACTTGCAACTCTCCCCAGAAGGAGCTTCTGATTTCTTTTTCAGGAAAGCTGCAGCACTGACTCTTATCCTCCTCATCCTTATCAAAAAGGACCTACTGAATCCTCCTCATTCTTCTCAGCATTTTCATCTGCAGACTGCTCAGGAGCTTGCTTGTAATTTGTGATTTGGAACTCAAAATCTCGGTTGTATTTCTGGATCTTCTGGCGCAGGGTGCTCAGGGCCTTCACATTGTTCTTATTCTTCTTTTCTCCTTCCTTATCTTCCCAAAGCTCATTAAGCTAGTCCTCCAGGTCAGCTAGGATCCGGGTATTGAATTGAGGGACCTTGTCCATAGTACTCTTGGCCTTCCCTTATGCTTTCCCCAGGAGCGCAGACTCTTTCAGGTGCTTCATGACATCCCAAATCTTCATGGCATTCAGGATGGTCCAGATAAGGTTGCTCAGCAGCGTGAACCTCTTGTCCTTGGCACATCTGACAGCCCTCTTGGTATTTTCTTCATCCTCACTCAAACAGCATGGCTGTCTGCCATGGTTACCAGCAGCACGTTTGATGGCCAGCTCCTGCCTGGGCAGAGATGACTCAGACTTGCTGTCAGAACTGGTGGTGAAAAATTGCAGCATGGCGACAGGGCTGAGGGCCTGCAGCAGGCCTGACCAGAGCAGCTGAGCTCCCAAGTCACACCACGAAGCCCACACAGCAGAAATGCAGAGAGAGTTTCTTACTTATTTTTTAGTGTTCTTTTTACATTAAAAAATTTACCTTGTGTACTGCAGTAATCCAGGTTATCTTTTAACTTTACTTATTTTTGTTGTAAAGTTTTATGTAGTCATATGCATTGATCTTTTCCTTTATGTTTTCTGGGGTTTGAGCCATTTCTGATTTCTTCTAATGTTTTTATAATTCTTATCTTTCTTTTAAACACTTAAATCTTGAACATTCAGAAATTCATTTTGTTGTATGGTCTTTGGGTCTTTGCTCTGCTCTTCTTTCTTCCTAAAATGTACTACTTCTCCCAGATCTTTGCATATTGAGCCATGAAAGTGCAGCTAAGAGCCCAGCTTTTCCAGGCTGATCCTTTGACCCACCCATGGTTGAATGGTTATTTTCTAAAATTAGCTTGTGACACATATATTTATGCTATTAATTCAAATAAAATTCGTTCAAATAATATTTGGTCATTTTTATAATAAAGTGCTTATTTAAATTAGAAGTATTTTCCAAGTCAAACCCCAATAGTGATTCTGTTATTAATGAGCTTTCTGAAAATTAGTAGATTGGACTGTTTAGCAAAGTTCTCTGAGGAGATTTTATCAAATGTGAAACTTAAAGATGCTGCCTTCTGTCATTGTTCATTTGAAAAATTCTTTGGTTTTCAATGTTGCATATTCTGACAGACAAACATATCTGCTTCGGAACTATAGAAGCATATATCAGTGAAAGAAAATGTGGACACTATCTCCAGGCCTTATTGAAGTTTTTAATTTTTTAAATAACTTTTTTTTCTGGTTGTAAAAGTGATAACATATTTATACTAGAACATCTTGATATACAGAATGTATTTTAATAATAAACACCGTAATGCCATCAGTCAGAGATAACTATCATTGAATTTTGAAGTATTTCTTTCTGGTGCATTTTGGTGTATTCTCTTTATTTTTTTGGATGCCTAGAGACACTGAAACATATACATATGCATAAACTTACATTGCTAATTTATAAAATTAGACCTAGGCTGGATATAGCTTTAATTTTTCATTACTCTTGTAGTGTAAGCGTTTTCTCATGCCATTAAATATTCTACGAAGATCTGCCACTTAGCTGTGCTACTTTGAGCAAGTTACTCAGTCTTTCTGTGACTAACTTTTCTCATCTGTGTTGGGGATAGTAATGGAAATAGTGATAATAATACCTGCTTTACAAGTTTATTGTAAGCATTAAATAAATTAATTCATGTAAATGCTTAGAACAGGCCTGATGTGTTGCAGATGTGTACTTAGTGTTATTCTTATTAAAGAACAGGATTTATAATTGTTCCATAGTATTCCATCACATAGATGTGCAATAATATATTTAGTAACTTCTTTATTTTTGATATTTGCTACCGGATTTTTACATACAGTGCTGTGACAGACATTTTTATGCATAATTCTTTGTACACATTCTATTTTCTTAGAATGATTTCTTGGAAATGGTATTACTAGGTATTAAGGTTTTCAGGTATCATACACAGCCCTTTGGTTTTGTTGTGAAAAGATGGTGATAAAATATGGCTTTTTCATTATCACTTGGAGAAGTCAAAGAGAATTGATTCACCGAGGATTGTGATTCATATACCTCTTGATTCAGGTTTATCTTCTTGGAAGCTCCCAAGAAAACATTGGAGTTATTGGTGTGAAAGCCTGGCAGCCATTTTTTTTTTGTCTTAGGAGCATGAACCATCTGTTTGAGCCAAGAACTTTGTTTTTATAGGTAACTTTGGGTCTGCTTATGTGACACAGGGCTAGTTCTGGCAAAATGCAGTCGTTTCCCACTACAGAGACTCTGTAATAGCTCTTTTGCAGAAATAAAGAGGCTAGTAAGTTTGTGCTTTTTTCCCCCTCTGGTTAAATTTTTCCTATTCCTAAGTGTTTGCAGCTGTATTTGTTTAAAACAGTTATGTACCTAAAAATTAGTCCGTGGAGAAATTGAAGCAAGGTTGGGGCAAATTAGGTCTTAGAAATCTCAAGTAGAGGATGTTGTAAAACACAAAAAGCCTGGGAAATGCACAGATGTTTCCCTAAAGGGTATTTTTGAAATCATAAAAGAGTTGTATATTTGACTATAAATTTTATATTTCCTCCACCTGAAAGATTAGAGTCATGAGGTTGAGTTAGGGATATTTCTACATATAGCCCTTATTTTTAATCTTAGATTGAAAATGAAAAAGATTGTTAGTTTGTTTTTTTCCTTGCCCACTGTATTTGTTAGGGTTCTCTAGAGAAACAGAATCAACAGGAAATATCCGTAAATATAAAATTTGTAAAAGCGTCTCACGTAACCATGGGAATGTAGAGTCCAAAACCCGTAGAGGAGGCTGTGAAGCTGATGGCTCTGATGGAGGGCCTGGACGAATTCCACAGGAGAGGCTTCCGGGCAAAAGCAGGAAGAGAGCCTGTCTTTTCTCAATCCTCCTTAAAAGCCTTCTAGTGATTAGGTTGAGCATCACTCATTGCAGAAGACATTCCCCTTGCTGATTACAAATGGAATCAGCTGTGGATGCAGCCAACATGATCATGATTCAGTTCTATGAAATGTCCTCATAGCAACAGACAGACTAGCACTTGCCCAACCAGGCAAACAGGTACCACCGCCTGGCCAAATTGACACATGAACCTGACCATGACACCCACCCATGTGGATTTCTCCTCACCCAGTAGCAATTCTTTGTGGCTTACCATGGTAAAATGAAAATCATTCTTTATTGTGGTTTGGAACAGACAGCACCATCCTGTTTTACTGGTAGGTCAAGCCCTAGTCACTGTCCCCCTTTGCCATTTTGAACTTCAGTTTGTATATATGGTAATTTGATCCTGTATTGGCTCAATTTAACAATCAAAAGTTCACAGCATTTAAAGATCAATAGTAGCATTATCATACCTAGTAAAATTAATTAAAAAAATTTACCACATGTATCTTTTTTCATGTACTTTGTACACTGTTTTGAGAATTCACATTAAATATAATTAAAGCCATTTTAGCACAGGAATATAATAATGCTTCCTCTATTATTGGCCAGTCTTAAGTGTCACCATAATAATAGTGCCTTGTGTAAGAACAAAAACCCTGCCAGTGCTTCATAGGTTCTGTAAACTGATTTATCCACTGCTGTCATTAAATAAGGCAGGAGTCATACTCTTCACTGATTTAATTCTCATTGGAATAGTAAAGCTGGATCACATGGTTTTCCAAGGAATAATACAAGGAGCAGGAGTCAATTTCATTGTTTTCTTGACGTGTCACCCCCACGTTTGCTTCTTTAGCTCAGGCTAAAGTTTAGAGCTAGTTCAGGCCGAAGCCACTCTCTTCCTTTAATGTTGTGGGTGTTTTCTGAAAGCCTTCCCATCAGTGGTCCTGGTATCCTGGTATCTGTCATTGGGGCCACATCTCAGTCTTTGTTGTTACACATAATACAGAACTGCTACGAAAGGCAAAGAGACAGAAAACTGGATTTATTTGCTGTTAATTAATAGATTGATTAGTTGTTTCATTGATGTTCAACAAATAGATATCAAAAGTCTGCTGTATGTTGAGAGAGCTGGGGCGAGCTGTGTAGAGGTATATAAAACAAATATAAAACACAGTTCCTGTTTGAAAGTATCTGATGTTCAATGTAGAATCCCTGAGCATTCGAGAACATGTCTAGCTGGCACCAGAAAGGACTGCATCGTGTGGATAGAGATTAAGTGCTGTGGAACACTAAGGAGAAGAATTGTTCGTTAAAACTGTCAGAAGAAATGAAAGGAAAGCAAATGAAGAACACTAGGTCAAGCTACTTTCTGTATATTCACTTCCAACTCCTTAAACATCTTAGGCCCTTTAGAAAATACACCCTGATCTTCCAGTAGTGATTAGGTACAATGTAGTTAAAATATATAAACATTTTTTCTCTGATAGTGAAAGTGTCAACTTTTGTAGAGGAGAAGATTTGGAAAACACATAAAATACCCACAAAAGAAAAATAAATCACTTGTGATCTAAACAACTAGAAATAATCACTATTAACATTGTGAAATATGTCCTTCCACCCCCCTTTTTTTACTATTGTGCAAATGGCTTTATATTTACTTTGTATTCTCTGACTAGAGTGTACAGATTCCATAAAGAATTAATGAATTGGGCTCATATAAGATTGGTTGTTGTGATGATAATTTTGATCCTATTTAACTTTTACTTTGCAGTTATTTTGAAAATTTTTATGAACATTTTTTTAAAAAGCCCATTTGTTTTCTTTTTAGAGTCTTGAAAGCAAATGACCTTATTTTAAAGAAAATGCTTTTCAATGGATAGACTTTGAGGAATGATATAAGGAGACAGAGATTTTCTAATAAAGAGATTCTGGTTAACTTTATGATATCAATAAGCTTCTAAATAGGTAAATATCTTTATAGTTTTCTAGTGCTTACTTTTTTTGGTACTTTTTATAATGAAATTTTTCCAGAAAGGATGTCTGTTGTCAAGAAGGTATGTGTGTGTTTCTTAATTATTAGTTGTCTTTTATCATAATGGAAAATGTATGTGGGCTAAGTTAGAAAAGAAAAATATTAAATGTCAGACAACTTATTTTTCTGATATGTGTGAAGTTAATTGGCAAATTTAAGACCTTGATCATTGACAGATTCATCTGGGACCTGTGCAATGGCCTTCTGCACTTAGAAAAGAGCCCTGGTTTCTGACGTACGTTTTCTGCCATTATTATCTTTGCTTCATCCATTTTGTGGCAAACCAGGAAAGGAAGCAGTGCAATTCTGCGTTTTCGAAGAGCCTCATGAATTCTCCATGTCCCAGAAGCTATTACTGACTGTGAAACTACAAAGTAGATTTTATTCCTTTTTCCCACCTATCACATATGTGCCTTTTGACTGATTGAGAGGTATTAACCTTCTTGAAAATTGGTGGTGCCTTGATATGGTTTTTAAAAAAAGGAATTTTTTTAAAAAGAATTGTTTTTAATATAATGTCTGGCTGCCCTAATTCTATAATGTCTTCGTTTTAAAAAAAAGTTCTTCTTATGCCCTGGAGACCTTTTTTTTTTTTGGTGAGGGTGGGGAGAGCCATGAGACAGGTAGGTATAATGAAAAATACAATATTTTAGGTATAAGATTCTAGGGAAGATTGGTAGTGATTGTGGCAGACTGCAGAATGCTTGCACCTCCATAAGTATTACAAAAACAAGAACCAAAAATATATTGTGATGGCAAAACAGAAAGCTCATGTTTGACTTGAAGCCCACCATTTATGATCCCTATAGTAATAACAGTAGTAGAGAGTAATAACTATAAAAATAATGATAAAGTAGATAATGTCTATTGAGAGTATATCATGTACCAGGAATTCTCTCATTCTGTCTTTACAATAAAGGGTAGATACTATTACTCTCCCCATCTCAGATATGAAACCAAGGCTAGGGAAGTTATTTTCTCAGGCCACAGAGATGGTGTTTAGGTTTTTCCTGGCTACCAAAGCAAATACTGTGCAATGAGTTGGCTTAAACAACAGGAATTTATCAGCTCATGGTTTGGAGGCTATAATAGTCTAAAGGCATCATCAAGGTGATGCTTTCTTCTCGAAGACTGGCATTCTGTGGCTGCTGCTGCTGAACCTTGGTCCTGGGCTCCTCTGTCACATGGCCGTGCATATGGCCGCTCCCTTTTTTTCCAGGGTCCATTGGCCTTCAGTTTCCTGCTTTCTGTACATTTCTCTCTCTGTGTGTGTCTGAATTTCATTCTGCTTATAAAGGACTCCAGCGATAGGATTAAGACTCATCTTGATTGAACTGGGCTACACCTTGACTGAAGTAACCTCATCGAAAGATCCTACCAAAAGGTTCACACTCACGGGGATGGATTAAGTTTAAGAACATGCTTTTCTGGGGTGCATATAGCTCCAGACCACCACAGATAGTAAGTGGCACAGTCGTAGCCAGGTTTGTCTGACTCTGGATCTAGAGCTTTGTAATATGTTTTGATTTTAGGCTATTTTGAATGAAATGGATGAATTCAAAATCCAAATTTGAATTGCATTGGATAGGAAGAAAATTGTCAGTCAGTGGTTAAACTGTTCAGAGTGATGGCTCTGGCCAGCTTTGTGGCCAGTCTTGGGAGAAAGGACTGTTTTCTTGGTCCTAGAGGAAGAAGATACAGCAGGATGAGGTCTGTTGCTGGATCTAGTGTTGACAGGCTCTATTAGAGTCTTAATCAAGTGCCTTGGAAAGAGACGACCTTCGTAGGGGATAAAGAAAGTAATAGTTCCTGCAAGGTGCAGAAAACATGTAGGGTTGGCTGGGCTTGTGTGTGTGTGTTTGTGTGTAGTGTGTAGGAGTAGAAAATCAGATAAATGGAAGTATAGTTGGAACTTTTAAACTAGGTTTTGGCAGAAGTAAGGATATATCGTACCCTTGGCTTCTTAACTGTGTATGGGGAACTACTTGGAGCTATGGATGAAAGAGCTGAAACCTATGGGATCTGAGAGATTTCGTACAGGGCTTTCTATTGTAATACCCTTTAAAATGGAATGTGGTTTTGGTCTGGGCGGAGGGGACAGACTTTTCTCCACTGTCTTTTGTTTAGTTATCTCAATCTGCACTCACTCACAAGACTCAGATTTGCTTTTCTGGGGCATAGTAGATCTCTATCAGGATGGTTGGCATTTCCCATGATATTTAGTAGAATGAGGGTTATAAAGAAAGAACCCTTACAAATGTTTACTTATTGAAGTAACCAGCAAAATTAAAATTTTGACTGTTGACATTGTATCTGTAAGCAAATAAGTTACGTAGTGACTTATTGCAAAGCCTTTCTAAGTGACTTTAACAGAAGGCAGTTAAAAGTAAAGACAAAAAAAAAAGTAAAGGCAATAAAAAGTGAGGCCAAACTGTTCCTAACTGGCTACCTGTGAATATGAACCTAAAGAAACACAGCAGCCTCTGTGAGAGGCTTGTCTACATAAACCTCACCGAACCCTGTCGAGAATTTTTTTTTAAATGTTTTCTATTTTTCGTATATGTATATAGGAAAAAGATTAAAGGACCATACCTTGACTTTTTTTTTTCCTGAAAAATCTGAATATACTACAAAAGTATATGAGAAGGTAAGATTGATTAATGAGGTTTACTTCCTGCTGAGGGAAGAGTTTTAAATAGAAACCGAAGGAGAAGGAAGCAAACTTGGTTGAAAGAAACCTAATACTGGTAGAGGAAGGGTGGGGGCTAGGGGTGGGACCAAAAATAGAGCATGAATGGATCTAGGCAAGCCCTTCTTCTGTTGAATTGCTTCATTGGTTTAAAATGATTGCTTTCCTAGAAGCGACAAGAAAAACTGGTCCAGTTTGTTTTCAGAGTTGGAAATAAATACTTATGTAAGCAGTTCCATAAGCAGTTCATATGTCTTGGTGATGTTTCCATCTGAAATACCTTTTAAAAATTTGGCCAAATCTCAAGTCTTTAGTAAACAAGACTGACTTCAGCTTCCTATTGTGAAAGAGCAAGTGGTTTGAGGTTTAGTTGCTGCCTTTCAGCCTGTTTTAATTGTGTCTTCAGGGTAATACTGCTTTAATCTCTGTTATTTCTGTCTAGTGTAAGGTGTGCTGCAGTTTTCTTTCTGAAACAAGAAGAAAGAGCAGTGGTTGAAGCTAGAATGGCTTAAAGTATTAATATTGTTGTAAAGCTACCAAAACTGTAACTGTTTACCATAATTTAAGATTGAAGTAGGGGCTGGGGAAGGAGAATGAAGAAAGGATTTTGCACTAAACATGAAATTCAGCTTTTACGTTTTTTCCTATCACAAGATCAGTGCTCTTAATTTTATGGACAAATGAAATAGAATATTAAGTCAGCTTTTTTGAGTGCTTATAATTTTTCATGTTTTAAGTGTTTAATTCCCACCCCATGTCCCCAAGTAGGAAAAAAAACATTTCTTATTGAAATTGTGGTTATCTAGTAAAAAATGACATTTGAAAATGCATTATCAAGAAAACGTGGATACTGACATACTATTGTTAAAATGTGGATAGATTTTAATATGTTCTAAACTGAAATAGATTTTATAAGATTCCATTTTATGAAAGGTCTTCCTATAATTAGTTTAAAATATTTGTGTATGAGTCTTAAGTATTTTAGCAAAAAAATGATCATTTTATTCTCCAGGGCAGAAAAAAATAATGCAGTGATTCAAAGCTTAAAATTTAGGAAACTGAATAGTATATGTTTCATATTTGCTGCA
Source organism: Myrmecophaga tridactyla (assembly GCA_004026745.1). Taxonomy (NCBI): domain Eukaryota; kingdom Metazoa; phylum Chordata; class Mammalia; order Pilosa; family Myrmecophagidae; genus Myrmecophaga; species Myrmecophaga tridactyla. The sequence goes on along the minus strand of PVIY010022288.1, from coordinate 12,875 downwards.
GATAAAAATAGCTACTCACATCCAATTAGTACTGTAGTATTGTAACCTGTACCCTACTCTGTCTCATATCTATTCCTCAATCTTAAACTGACGGTCTCTTCCTAAACTGGTATTTTAATATTTGTAAAGTTTTGTATTTTGTACACAGTATAAACCAAGCAAGAGATAAAGTGATATAGATGTCACTCTGTCTTTCAGATTCTATTAGCTACTTTGGATCCAGTTCTTAAAGTGCTCATGATACCTTGGCAGAAAGCCATGCACTTGTCATTCTGTCTCATTAGAGTTAAATCTAGTCCTGTCAAGAATGGGTTTATTAAAGTCTTTTTTAATTGCCTGCTTAAAATTTTTCATTTCCCAAATAGTTGAAGAATTTAAGGGCATTAAGTGGGGACTGAGGTCAATCAAAAGTTCTAAGCATATCAGGGAATTCATCGAAGGAGAGAAATGTGAAGATGGTTTTAAGACCGTTTTGGAGGGATAGGGGAGGATTTCTGAAGTGTTTGTATCCAGGAGAATGGAACAAGGCTTAAATTGTGTAGCTGTTGAAAATGTGTATGAGATTTACATGAAGGAGGAGAAACCATGAAGATTTACATGAAGGAGGTGATACCAGTATGGTATACAGTAGGACATAAAGGAAAGAAGGCTGTAAAGCAGGCATGGTAAAGAGAAGTTTAGGGAGAAGCAGGAAGAGATTCTTGTTTTCTGAGAAAAACACTTGGATGAAATAATGCATATGTGAGCCTTTGGGATTGGGAGTGGGCCAGGTTTCCCAGCAGATTGGGCAGGCTTACTATGTTGATGCTGAGCAGCTGAGTCTGAGGGATGGTGGGTGTGGCATTCATTCTTGTGACTACCTATGGAGAACAGAAATGGAAAAAAATGTAGGTGATTTTATCAGCCTCCAAGATTGTGTTTGGAGCTATAGTGGAAGACAGTGGAATTTGGGACTAGTTGAGTTAAATCAGGGTACCCTTACAGAACCATTTCTTTTTCTTGAATCATCCCTGACCTGAATGGCTATGGGAATGGGATCCACTTTGTAATGTGTTGAGGGCAGTACTGACCACGAAAAACTTTTGAATATGTATTGTTAGAATCCCCACTTCTTCCCTCCAGTCCTCTTTGTGAGGTGCACTGTGGGTTCACATTGTTTTCTGTCAATCCCTTTGCTAGGAATATATTTCATATTCTGAATCTTCCTTGATTTTTTTTTCCTACTCCACTTACCAAAACGTAACCTGTTCACTGTCTGGTGTCTCTAGGCTCTCTACCTAATTGGAGCTAATGTGGTAATATAATTTATTCTTTCAGGGAAGGATTAATATATAACAGGTTTCACATTATGTTAGCCAAAAGAAATGGTGGCATTTTTTTTGCATGTTTTTAGATAGATATTAAGATGATAATTTACAGTGGAGTCATATACATATTTTACTCATGGAACTTCAACTAATGCACTTGGCTAAAAGAAGAAAATGGCAAAAATAATTGAAATATGATGAACATGGTTCTGGAGTGAACATCAGATGGGAGATGTGAACATCAGATGGTGAATGAAATGATGGATACATAGCTGTTCTGCCTGATATTTCCCGACTCTGTTCATGGTCCCTGTAGCAGATATATGGGGATATTCTGGCTGCCTAGGTTTAGAAGAGATGAATTTTACTGAATAGTTTAGATTGTGGAAACTGGGTTACAGTTTACTGGCTTATTGAGAATATCATTTCTTCCTTCCTCTAAGTGCTACCCTAGACAAAGAAGGTAGCAGTGGGGATTGATGGGAAGTCAGATGATGATGTGTATGAGATCCTGGTGGCTTTGATGATGTTCTTTTTATCCTTTCTTTTTTATACTGATCCTATTGTTTATCCCATGACAAGGCACCTTAGTCATTACATCATGCACCTTCAAAGTTAGAATCATCTTGGCATCCCAGGAATGGATGGCCTGCTGCTTAGAAGATTCTGTTTCCTCATTTATCCCTGCAGGTAGTTTGAACACTAGAATTATGAGTAACTTATAATTCAAGCATCTAATAACCATCTCCCACTTCATTCCTTTCAAGTTTTAGACTGTAGTAGTGATCTTTGTCCTTTATGAATGATTTGCTTGGTAACTTATAAATAATGTGTCATAAAGCAAAGTTTTACCAGTTTGGTACTTGTGAGCTTGTTCAATGACAATCCTGAATGTGGCGACTCACAGTATCCCTATGACACTTACTGAAAGGGGTCTGGTTTCTATAAGGTGTCTGCTTGACAGGACAAGTTTAAGTAAAGATAATTATCACTGGAGTTTGTTTTTTACTTTCCATTAACAGAGATGCAATTGCTGCCTTCAGTGAGATTGGAAGTGCCTGTGTATGACAGCCAGACTTTCATACCAGACACAAATGTGATCTGACTTCTAACCACTCATTCTGATGCTATTTGTAGCCTTATGTCAGCCACCTGGTCCGATTTGAAATTTTTATTTTTGTAATGTACCATTTTGTCATATTATATTAAAATAGAATCAGAGAAATTAAGGGATTCTTAAGGTAATTAAATCCGATGGTTTTCAAACTTTTCTTCCAGAGGAAAGCTGCAATTGTTCAGAGAGGGTGGGGAATGGGAAGTCCAAAGCCTCTATCATTTCTCTACTTCCCTCTAACCCTAACCCTTTAGGTATAACATGGCGGCTCTGTGATGCCGTATTTGACAACCACAGCTTTAGAGTACTGGATGAATTACTGTGTCTTATGTAAGTCTTCCTAGCACCAATTTGTTCTTTATTGCTTCCTGAGGGTAAAATTTGAAAACAAAGCTGCTCAAAGTTCTTTAGATGTTTATAGTTTAAATTACTTGCAGACACTCACTAGTCTTCAAGAAAGCCTATTGTGTATCCTAAATGTTTATCCCTACCAAGGCACTCACTATAGATACCACAGGTGATGTGGGTGAGTGGTGATATTGGCTTTTTTATTTGATGATTAGTATGGCATCTGTATGACACTATGAAAGTGCTTAAGAATTTGGGATGTCCTAGATAAGATAAGCTCTAATTGTATAGATGAATGACTATTAAAATTTGGTCACATCATCAGCATGCCCTAAAACTTATTAGAAATGCAAATTCTTGGCTTTCGCTTCAGACATGTTGAATCAGAAACTTTGGAGCACGGCAGTTGATATTTAAGAAGCCTGCTGCATGTTAAAGTTTGGAAAACCACTAGTCTACGTAGATGAACCCAGTGATGTACCAGGGATTGGCTAGGATGCTTTAGCCCTGCCCCTCCCAATGCTTGCAATTACATGCTTCTAGCTTTGCTACGAAATTTTGTTTCTCAATCGTATATGAAGTCCGAAATAATTTTAGCTTCAAAACAGATAGTCTAGCTTCAGCCTCTATATTGCCACTCCCTATAGCCCCTTTGATGTGGAAATTCTGAAGCAGCCACTGGATTTGTATGAACACCATTTTTTAGATTTTACCTTAGTTGGAAACCTAGTTGTTTGTCAAAGGAAGTCATTTTCTGCTTGACATGTTAGGGCATCATTTATTTCTGTACTGCTGAGGTAACTCCAAAATCTCAGACCATTCAGTTTCCTGACTCTAGTGAGGATTTGATGCAGGATTTTCTAAGTGTAGTACCTATGTAACCATGACCACTTTATCTAGGGTAAATAGTTATCAGTATAAACCCATTCCATTTCTCTTTTGTCTGTCTCATTAACTAGGCAGTCACATCTGGGGATTTCTAACCTGGGATCCAAGAACAACACTGATACCAGAAAAATAAGTGTTGCTTATAGGTATGGTTATGAATTTTTATGAGTGGAGGTCCCATACCTTTCATCAGATTCTTTTTTAAAACACTTTTTTATTTGAAATAATTTCAAACTTACAAGACAGTTGCAAAAAACAAAACCAATACAGAGAACTCCAATATATCCCTTGCCCAGATCCCCAGATTCACTAACTTTCGACATTGTGCCACATTCTGTTATATGATTATCTATCTAGCTATCTAGCCGTCTAGCTATCTAATCATCTGTCATCTATTGTCTAAATATTTGAGAGTTGGTTGTATTCGTCTTGTTTCTTAAACACCTAGTAGTTTCATGTATATTTTCCACGTCTGTTTTCTAAGAAATTTAATTTTGATATAATGCTTATAGTCTATATTCCCTTTTTCCCACTTGTCCCAATAATGTTCTTTTGGAAGTTTTCTCCTTCATTATAATTATTATTTTTTAAATTTCTTTATTAGAGAAGGTGTGGGTTTACAGAACAATCATACATAGACTACAGGATTCCCATACACTACCCCACCACTACCTCCTTGCATTGGTGTGGAACATTTGTTGCATTTGATGATAGCACTTTTTTGTAATTGTACTGTGTTTTTAACAGTAGTTATCTTTGTTACAATTGGTGAAAGATTATTAAAACAGCACTGTTGTCCATAGTTTACATTAGGTGTATTTTTTTGCCAGAGATCACCCTATTATTAACACCTAGTATTAGTGTTGTACATTTGTTATAATCCATGAAAGAACATTCTTATACTTGTATTATTAACTATAGTCCATTGTCTACAATAGGGTTGCTTGTGTTATACAGTTTTATGGTTTATTTTAAAATTTTTATTCTAGTAACAGACAATGTAAAGTTCCCCTTTTAACCACATTCACCTAAATAATTCAGTGCTATTAATTACATTCACAATAATATGCTACCACCACCACCATCTATTTCCAAACCTTTATAGTCAACCTAAATTGTAAGGTAGGATCTTTCATCAGATTCTGTAAAGAATCTGTATTCCCAAACTCCCTATACAAAGCAAGCATCAAGTACCTATTCTCTAACCCCAGTCTATGCCCTGGTAACCTATATTCTAGTTTCTAACTCTGAGTTTGCTTATTATAATTAGTTCATATCAGTGAAATCAAATAATATTTGTCCTTTTGTTCCTGACATATTTTACTTAACGTAAGGTCCTCAAGGTTCATCCATGTTGTTGCATGCTTCAGAACTTCATTCCTTCCTACTGCAGAATAGTATTCCATTGTATGTATATAATACATTTTGTTTATCCATTCATCACTTGATGGACACTTGGGTTTGTTTCCATTTTTTGGCAATTGTGACTAGTACCCCTAAGAAAATTGGTGTGCAAATGTCTTTGTAAGTCCCTGCTTTCGGATCTTTGGGGTATATCCCGAGTAGTTGGATTGCTGGGTTGTAAGGCAACTAACTCTATTTAGCTTCATTTTGTCAACACTTCTGTCTAAGTTATATATATCCTGGTTGTTGAACACCTAATACTTCCATGTACATTTCTTAATATTGTTCTTAAGCATTATCAATTTATGCAATACCTTAAGTGCAATTAAGTTGAAGAAATTTAACATTGATATAAAGCTTACAGTCTATATTCCAGTTTTAAAATATATTCCAATAAAAGGGCGGCTGCCGTGGCTCAGCAGGCAGAGCTCCGACCTGCCGTGCTGGAGGTCTGGAGTTCGATCCCTGGTGCCTCCTGCCCATATGCAAATTAAAAAAAAAAAATATATATATATATATGTTCCAATAATGTCCCTTTGAGCCTTTCCTCTCCCTCCTTGTTAGTTGCCATCCATGATCATGTATTTCATTTAATTGTCATTGTTTCTCAGCTGCTCTTTTTTTCTTTAATTGTGAGGATATATATATAACCTAAAATTTGCCGTTTCAGCCACTACCAAGCATACATTTGAATGGTTTTAATCAGATTCATAATATTGCAGTATCCTCACCGCCTGCTATCACTAAAATTTGATCTCCCCAAACAGAAACCTCATACCCCTTATGCACTACCTCCTCATTCCCCTTTCCCAACACCCTTTGCAACCTGTACTCTAATTTTTGTTTCTATGAGCTTGTATATTTTGTGTTATTTTCTTTGTAGTTATGGTGGGGCTTAAATTTAACATCCTAAATTTATAATAATTTTGTTTGCTGTGATATCAATTTGACTTCAATAGGATATACTATGTTCTATACCCCTCATCTCCTCACCTTTATGTAGTTCTTGTCATAAATGATCTGTTTATACATTTTAAATAAAAACCATTGATTTATCATTGCATTTAATGAATTTGCCTTTTAGATCCTTAGAAAGTAAAAGGTGGAGTTACAATCCAAAAATAAAGCACTGGCATTTATATTTATTCTCAACAAGAATATTATTTCCGTATGTAGCTTTAATCTATTATCTATTATCCTTTCCTTTCAACCTTCAGAACTCTCTTTAGCATCTCTTGTAGGGCCAATCTAGTGGTGATGAACTCCCTTAGCTTATCTGGGAATGTCTTCTACATTTTTGAAAGGCAGTTTTGCTGGATCTATTTTTGGTTGGCAATTTTTTGCTTTCAGCATTTTCAAAATGTCACCCACTGCGCTTTGAATATGTCGCTCTACTTCCTTCCTGTCTCCATGGTTTTTGATGAGAAATTGGCACTTAACGCTATTGAGGCTATCCTGTATGTGACACATTCTTGTTTGCAGCTTTCAGATTCTCTCTCTTTGGCATTCAACAGTTTGATTGTAATATGCCATAGTGTGGGTTTACTTAGGTTTACCCTGTTTGAAATTCCTTAAGTGTCTTGTATGTGTATAATCATGTCTTTTGTTAAATTTGGGAAGTTTTCAGCTGTTATTTATGTGAATATTTCCTCTTCTTCTGGGATTCCTTCTGGGACTCCAACCATGCATATGTTGATATACTTGATGGTGGCCCACTGGTTCCTCAGGCTCTGTTCATTTTTTTTCATTCTTTCTAATTTCCCCTCCTTAAACTTAATGATTTCAATCCTCTCATTTTCAAGTTTACTGATTCTTTCTTCTGTCATCTCCAATGTAGTGTTGAACTCCTCTGGGTAATTTTTAAAATTTCTGTTACTGTGATCTTCCTTTTCATAATTTTCATCTCTCTATTGATATACTATTTGTGTTCATCTGTCATTTTCCTGATTTCCTTTACTCTTTTGTTCGTGTTTTCCTTTAGCTCTTTGGGCATATTTAGGACCCTTTTAAAAAGTCTTTATCTGGTATGTCCCAAGTCTGGTTCTACTTATTGATGCTTGTTAATGCTTTAATTTTGTCCTTTGTCTTTCCTGTTTTTTGGATGTTTTGTAACCTTTTGTTGAGACATCAGCATTTTGATATTTTAATGTGTAATTACTTTATTTTCAGTTCTGAGACATCTGTTCCTAAAACTTGTATCCAGCTAGTGTTATGGTAGAGCTTTCCTTGAGTGTCCAGAGCTAACAACAACAACAACAAAGCAAAAACAAAACAAAACAAAACAAAAAGCAGAGATCATCTTTCCAGTCTTTGCAGATTGACCTGTGTGAGTGCGCTTTCAAGGTTTATCCATACAATGACTTTAGAGAATAGCTTCACACTAAAGTGTAGGGGCCTCCTTGATTGTTTTTACACATGTCTCTTGTCTTGAACATGCAGTGTGGCCCTAGGAATTCCTCCATTTATATGATTACTCATGTACCCCCTTCCCCAAGAAACAGTTTATTCATGGTACTGGGCAGTGTACTGCATGTCCTACAGCCAGCAATCCCTTGTTCCCGGCTCCACAACTTGACTGCTCTCCCACAGCATTCTGTAGGGAGCTCTGTGAACTTCCTTCTACATGCAGAACAAGTTTTGGCATAGCAAGTCCTTTAGGCCACCACCAGAGAGATTCAGCCAGACATATGTGCTTATATGTGCACAAGGGACTGCATGCCCCCTGGAACTGGGACCAGGGATCCTCACCGTAAACATGGGATGGCTGGATGCCAAGCAACTGAGGGTATTGGGCAGGAGGTGGGGGCTGCTACCTGGGGTGCCTGGAGATCCCACTGCTTTTAAGTAGCTTTTTCCTTGCTTTGGCACCTGCCCTGTTATTGCAGTCCTTTAACTGTTTTCTGGAACTTTGAAAAGGATGTTTCTGAGAGTTCTTTCTGGTTTTCAAAGCTTCTGGGGTAGTATGGAGCTCTAAATATATCACTCTGCCATAATGATTGGGGCCAGGCCTGGGCAATCATATTTTATCCTATCTTGTGCTCTCCTCAAGCATTAGTATATATATTAAATACAGTAAGTCTGGTTATATACTTGTGCAGTCCTGCTTTTTTGTTTTTGGTACTGGGGAATAGTATAGACGTGTTTGTGAGCAACAATAATGCATTTGTACAGTACCTGACAGTTCATCGAGTAGTTTCAGGTAAAATTTCCCCCTACCCCCATTGCTTCTTAAACTTAGTATCATTCTAGTTCTACTAAGGACAGAGGGGCTTATATCACAGCACATGTTTTCCTTGCATGGCCTCCTGTGCTCTCATCTTCACAAAAATTTCATTTCTGGCCCAAACATTTTTCCTGAAATTTAGGCTTGTATGTATTTATCTGCCTATAGGCTATACACAGATATATCCAAGATGACTAGTCCAAAAGAAAACACATTCTCCTGACTCCTAAGTTTGCTTGTTTACCTGTGTGCTTTACCATAAATCGTAAGACTGTCCTCTCAGTTGCTGACATCTAGAAACTCTGATATTGTTTTGCCTCTCCCCTTTCCCTCATTCCACACGATTGAACGTTGACAAGGCCTGTTAGTTATATATTTGAATTATTTTTCTCCTTTTTAATTTAAATTTTATTGTGATTATATATAAATTTATACCACAAAATATTACATTTTTGCAGTTTTTAAGTGTACAATTCAGTTTCTATGTGTACATTATGAATTAAGTTCATTATGTTGTGCTGTCACCACCATTCATTATCAAAACTTTATCACCCCGCAGAGAAACTCTGTATTCATTAACCAATAAATCCAGATGACCCTCTGGCCCTAGCCTCTGTAACCTCTAATTAACTTTGTCTTTTTGAATATGCTTTTTCTAGATCTAGATACTTCATATAAGTGGAATAATACAATATTTGTCCTTTAGATTCTGAGTAATTTCACTCAGCATCATGTTTCCAGGTTATAGCATGTATCAGAACTTCATTCCTTTACACGGCTGAATAGTATTCTGTTGTACACTATAATGGAAAAAATGTGTATCACAGTTTGATTATCCATTCATTTGTTGATGAACATTTGGGTTGTTTCCACCTTTTCACTGTTGTAACTAGTGCTTTTATGGATATTGATGTGCAAGTATCTGAATTCCTGTTTTCAGTTCTTTTGATTATGAACCTAGAATGGAATTGCTGGGTTATATGGTTGTGCTTTGCTTTCCTTTTTTTAAGGAACTGCCAAAGTGTTTTCCATATCAACTGTACCATTTTGCATCCCTGTAGTTTCTTTTTAAAATTCAATACCATAATAACTCTGTGAGGTATATAGTACAGTAGGGTATATTACCTCTGTTTGCAGATGATGACACTGAAGCTTAGAGAAAATAGTGGGACAGTATCATTAGGTTTTTGTATCATGTGACAGCATTGAATACTCCTACTGGCACATGCATTGGTTATTTCTAAATAAGCTTGAATGATACTTAGAGACATCTCAAAAGTTAATTGGGGCTAAAAGGACTAATTTTTCTGTCACCTACAATCATTCTCTCTAAAGGAAATGGATTATGTTAAAATTTTGGATTACTTTTTTTTGTTCCTTACTTTAAGAATTTTATTTCTTTTAATTAGAGAAGTAGTGGATTTACAGAACAATTATGAATAAAATTCTAAGTTCCCATATACTGCCTATTATTAATGCCCTGTATTGGTGTGATCATGTTACAATTGACAAAAGCACATTTTTATTATTGGACTATTAACTATAGTTCATGGTTTAACTTAGGGCTTGTTGTTTGTGTTGTATAGTTCCATGTATTTTTTAAAAAATTTGTATTCTAATACTATATATATATATAAATAAATAAATGTTAGTTTATATAAACTAACATTTCCCCTTTAACTACATCTGGTTCTGTATTTTAGTGCTGTTAATTATGTTCTCAATGAGGGGAATTTTTTTAAAAGCAGAATTATATATATGTATCTCCCCACTTCATAGTTGAAAAAAAGCCTTGCACTTTCCTTCTCTCCACAAAAATCATAGAAAAATCCTACCTGATCATATTTTTTAGCTCTTTGGGTCAGGAGAGGGCATATCATTGGCAGTTGGTAATATCTTCTCATTTTCATTGGATTGTTCTTTGGGTTTCAAAGACTTGTGCCCTTGTAACTTATATTAGCCTTAAAATTGCACATAAAAGTTTGCTGTGGGAGAATAGCAAATGTAAGATAAATTGGGAAGGTTAAGGGGAAAACTGTGCTAAGAGCTTCTCATAAATGAATTCACATCATAAAAGCACAATGATTTCTCCAAGTGACAAATTAACTTGAGATTGTGCTTTGCATTTTTAAATAATACGCGGTAGGGTAATTCCATCTGTGTTCAAGCCAGAGGTCAGTGCCTTAATTTATTCTATCTGTGGTTATTGCATAATAGTATAGAAAAGAAAGCTTTATGTCTGGATATTTAATTTACTTTTATTTTGCAAATGCATTGTATCTATGATTCCATAATGAGATGCATGTTAAGGCAGGCTGGTATATAAAAAGGTGCCTGTGCTGAGGGCTTGGGCTCAGAGCACTTTCCAAAAAGAATATGCATACTTAGAAAACTTCTTATAGTCTTGTTCTGACTTGGATTACTCTTTTACTTCAGTGGGTTCACTGGAAAAGATATCAGAATTCAAGTCATTTATTTCAATTCACTGATGATGAATGGGTAGAAAAGACATTATTGAGGGGGTGATTTTTTTCTGCCAGCAAATCAGCATTTTGATTATGTTAATTAACTCTTAGCAAGTGACCCCATCTTTTATCACAAATGTGCATATTAATGCTTAGATTTTTTTTGAGGGAGAGAGGTATAATTTTAGGGTTTGTACATCTGTGATTTGTTGGACAATAATGAGAATATAGTGGGATGCACCCCCCCTTCCTTCTTATATTGTAGTGAAACCCAAAGGATTATGTGAAAGCGCTGTTATTCTTCTAGCCATTGGTGTCAGTATTATAAGTTTAGACTGGGTAGTTAATAGCAGTGGCTTAATTCTACAGAAATTTTCATTTCTTTCCTTTGGCATGTGGCCACATTGCATTTTTACTCCAGGATTTTAATTTGTGGGGCAGAGACAGTGGACATGATAATCGCCTCAGATTCTGGCTGTCATGGGCTTGACCTTTCAGAGTCAGTGCGTGATGCCCAAGGTCACATTTTATTTCAATCTCAGAGGAATCTTAGTATTTGGGGATAAAAAGGTATTAGATGCAAAGGAGAACAAGGGAGATGTGGGGCAGGTACTTGATTCAGGAACTGGTCACATACAATCAGCCCCCATCCTGTGGTGGTAGTCTTTATGTTTTCCGCGAGAGCAGAAGAGATTCATATACTTAATTCTGGGAGGCAGCCTGAAGCCAAAGTAGGCCTCTACATTGCCCTTAAGTTTCTTTTAACACTGGATCCCTCCTGTCATCATTTTTTGTTTAACCTTGTAGGAAAAAAAAACACTCAGGAATCTGGGCTTCCTCTGGTGGAACCTATTATTATAGAATCTGAAATAAAGAAGGTAAATCTTAGTTTCAAAGACATAACTAATCAACAGTCCCCAGAAACTATATGTAGGCTTGATATGTATATGTTTTTTTTTACATGGGCAGGCACCTGATAAATTTTTTGAGGTTGTTTACTCACACATCTGGTTAGAGCAGGACACCAGACATCTGTAGGGATGGGAAGTACATGTGCATTTAAAGGATTATTAGTTTATTGTATAAACATATTACCTTTTGTCTAGAGCCCCACTAGAGTTTGCCTTAATAATTAAAAGCATGTATTTCAAGACATGAATTATTTTTGTATTATTCAAATTTTGAAAAATTTCCACAATATAAAAGCCATGAATTTTTTTTTCAAGAGAATTTAAGAAAGATTAACTGACTTGAGATTTTTATTCAGTTATTTGAATTTGATGGTTGACAGGCCAGGGTGATATTTAGCTAGCAAGGGTTCTTGCCTTTAAGGAATCACAGCTTCCTGGGGGTATAAAAATATGTAAATAAATACTAACAGAGACCTTTGCAAATGCTCTTTTCTGGCCAAGGATGTTTACCGTACTCTTCTTTTCTTTTTTTTAAAAAAATTTTATTAATAAAATCAATCAACATACAATGTGGACATTTTTAACATATGAACATTCCATACTTGGTGTACAATCAGTGGCTCACAATATCATCACATAGTTGTATATTCATCACCATGATCATTTCTCAGAACATTTACATCACTCCAGAAAAAGAAATAAAAAGAAAAAATCTCATACATACCATACTCCTTACCCTTTCCTGTCATTGACCACTAATATGTCCCTCTACCCAATTTATCTTAACATTTGTTCCCCTTATTATTTATTTTTCAATCCATATTTTTTACTTATTTGTCCATACTGTAGATAAAAGGATCATCAGAACAAGGTTTTCACAATCACACAGTCACTTGTGAAAGCTATATCATTATATAATCATCTTAAAGAAACATGGCTACTGGAACACAGCTCTACAGTTTCAGGCACTTCCCTCTAGCCTCTCTAATATACCTTAAACTAAAAAAGGGGTTATCTCGTGTTGTGGGTGTCCCAGAAGGAGAAGAGAAGGGAAAAGGAGGAGAAAAACTAATGGAAGAAATTATCACTGAAAATTTCCCAACTCTTACAAAAGACCTAAAATTACAGATCCAAGAAGTGCAGCGTACCCCAAAGAGACTAGATCCAAATAGACGTTCTCCAAGACACTTACTAGTCAGAATGTCAGAGGTCAAA